>SNQJ01S0246325.1:0-10728 GCA_010110895.2 Picea sitchensis
GTAAATATAACAAATCCAACGCCTCTACTTAGTCACTTCTCATCTTGCATTATTTTTTATGAAGTGATCACACCATGATGTCTAAATACTAGTTTTTATTTGTAAACTATAGTAGATATTCCATTGGACAATTTGTCATAACAGATCTAATAAAATACTGAAATCTTTATTGTCAAGGTTAATTTCCTTTAGATCTCATATTGTTTAATTACTCGTTTTCTGCTTCAAATGTATAAAATATATGAAATGAAAAAAATAGATAATATAAATAAATAATCACACCCCATCCACAAACAAACACAAGATATAACTTGAGAAACCCAATACTGGAGAAAACCTAGCTAGAAGGCGAGGTCTCTCTACTCTCTTTTATTCAAATGCCAGTACAAAGAAAGAGGCACTCTTTGTGGAGTTTCCTTTGATACTATGGCATGTATGGTTATTACAAAATCCATTCTCATCTTTTAATCTCTCAATATACCACTCCTAGGTTCTCTACTCAAGTATGGAAGAAATATAGTGCTAAAGAATGGAACCCCTTCTCCTCCTAGTGGCCTGGTATTTAACATCTCTCAATATCCATATAGGAGTAGGGTTTTGAATTCCTTAACCTTGAATTGTAATAAGGTTTTGGACCTTATAGAATATTCTTGAAATTATGTATGTGTATATCCCCATATGTGTGTGAGTAAATGGGGTTTATGTGGCATCTCTCATACCATGGTGGTCAACATGGTAGGTCAACTTGCGGGATGAATAAGTTTTGCATACAAGATGTAATTCACTCAATTCTTACACCATTGAAAAGGTCTTGATGTGTAGAATAGATTCAAGGGGTCTAAGTTAAAGATAAGAAATTTTCCGGCCACCAAAAATTCCATTTTATGCCTCAAATGACTCTGGAAGGTTTCAAATCCCAATTTTCCAAATGGGTACCTTCCATTAAAATGACCCTACAAGTTAATTCCTACAATTTTTCCCACTTTGAAAGCATTAACCTCCACAATTAAGTGTGCTTTTGGTCCCCAAAATCTTTACTAAATGAGGTTTGGAAATGTTTCTTCTACCTTCTCCCTGGAGTACCACTTTTCTTTGCATGTAAGCTGTTTTCCTTTCAACCCAATATGCCAAAGGTCATGCTACCCATTTCTTGTAGTTCTAGATGGATTCTGCAAAACCATGTCCTCTACCAACTTTTCCCAATCATCTAGTGCTAATTCCTCTATGGAAGGTATCACTTTATCCTCCTCCCGATTCAACATGAAAGTATCATAGAGTTTGAGATTCTCCACATTCACTATTGAGTAAATGTGCATGTATGGGGGTATATTATGTTGGAAGATTGGTTGTTGTCATTGATGTCAACCCTAGTCATGGGTTTTGGACTGCAATATTGATAAAAGTATTTGGACATGAAGGAAAATGCACATGCATATACAACACCCATGAATGGATAGTATACATCATGTTGTTTTCGGTGGTATGTGGCACGTCATGCGGATCCTCATGGTTGAGGAGAAATGAATTTTTGAAGATGACAAAGTGAATTGAAAAAGGAAGTACATGTAGGACCTAAAGATAATTAAAGAAAATAATTACAAAATAAGAAAGTGTCAGGTCGACCCTAATGTTATAATGAAGTGACATAAATGGTATAAATAAACATCATTATACATTAATTTTGATACAAGTCAAATTTCAGAGGAAATAAGAAGTAAAGAAGGTTGGATTTCAAGGGAGGATGAAGTCTTTAGGTGATGTGTTCTAAGGTATGTTATTTTCAGGTTATCTTACAATTTTTTCTATAACTTTTTTTCTAGAACGATTCAGATGGTGAAATTGCTATGGTATTGAGAAGCATATCAAGGTACCTTTGGTAAAAATTTCAATTCTTGATTCACTATAATTATGGAGATACACTTTGTGGAAGATAGGTGTTGCGCCTCTTTTGTCACGTAAATGAGCAAAACATAGGTGCTTACAAGATTAGTTGGGTTAGCTAAGCAAGACAACAGTAAAGGAAAGGGTTAGAAAAAGAAACATAAAATACTAAGCTAAGAATTAAACTAGAAAAGAAAAGAACAACTAAACTATTGAGCATAAGGACATAAGAACAAGAAACAAACAAGAATCATGTCACCAATGGAAATGATTTTATTAGTGAAAAGAAAACACCAAGAAGAAAGAGGACTTTGGGTCCCTTGTTCCTCCAAGGGAGGGCTCTTGTACCCCCACAACTGAGCTCTTCTTACAACTTTGAAACTTGAAATAAATGGTGAAAGAATCCCAAGCTAATCCACTCAAGAGGTGAGATGGATTGCCCCAATGTAATGATGCTATTATACTCTCGATGAGAAAAGAGGATTCCCCAAGAGAATAGAAGCAGCATAACCTTGCAAATGGATTCCTTGAAAATGTAGTGCACCCATGGGCTTGTTTTATAGCACCACTTTGAGGTATTGTGCAACCAGCTTTTAGTGTGAAAAGGGGCTATTTAGGGCAGTTTTAGGTCTTTGACCAGCCACCCAGTCTGATCCAGCCGAGATTTGGATGTCAAATGAACTTGGAAGCTGAACCACAAGTGGGTGGGAGGCCGATCAATCTCATAAATGCATCCTTCTTAGGTGTGTGCGGCTTTAAGCAACCACAGTCGCGCATTGTGTGCATGTGCACTTTTCGTGCGTTTCTGGCTTGCGCATGTGTGTGCGCGCCCTGTGTAGTCATAGTGCACCTTAATTTTATAACTGGTTGTATAGTTTTTGACCTTTTGGAAATGATTTTGTGGTAATTTTGGTCCATGGTGACCTCATAACTGTTTGAAGATGTTGGATTCCTGTAACCATTTGGGGATGAAATTTCATTGATAACAGATGCCCCCTGATGGATGAGGTTAGGAGCATATGTATAGCCGAAATTCATCAATGTTTCTTCTACTATGAGCACCGTTGTAAGAAAGAGCAATAGTGAGAGTATAAAGAGTGACCCGTTGGAGGGAGAAGGGAACCTGTAGGACCCAACCTTTTATAAGGTATGTAAAATAAATTGTGTACAAATGAGGTGGGCATGCCCCATGCTCATGTCATGTAACTCAAAAAGAAGGGTGTTGTATGGTAACTGAAACTATGTGTTGATGTAGACAACTGCAATGCCCTCGGGGGCAGTTGTGATAAAGGCATAGGATCATTCTAGGGAGGAACATACTCTGAATAGTTGGTGATGACACCTGTAAGAAGTATCACTGAGTCTGTAGGCATTGATAGCCTAGCCAAGTTCAGAGGTCTTCAGAGAATATAAGAAACAACTGCAATAGTCGCAAAGTAAGACCCACCGTAGCATGAGAAAGTGTTGAAGTCGAATGCTATGGGGATCAACGACATCAGGGAGAAATTATGGTTCTCCCTATGCCATTCGAGACCTCTCATTGGAAAGGAAATGAGAGTCAAGATACTGTCACCCTTCTGGAAACTTTGCTGATGTCGACAAAAGGGAGACGTGACTCCAAGAAGAAAAGGGCTTCGTGAAATTTACTAAGTGAGGGTATGAATTAAGGAGGTACATGGATGAAGTCAAGATGTGTTTAGATTCAAATATTCCCTTGGTTGGGGGTATATGTGAAGTATAAGTGGCCGCAACCATTCAACGAGGTCGAGTGTCAAGGGGACAACAAGACGTGGGATAAGTTGTGCCAGAGGCGGGACAAAGTCAACAAAATCAGAGAGAAGAGGTAGGTGGCCTGTGGGATACTAAGAGTATATGGATGATGTCAATAGGAGTAGATGATAAGGAGTGCCCCAACCAAGGGCGACATGGGTTGCGTTTTCCAAAAAGAGGGAAGAAGGTCGCCAAAGGTGACGATAAAAATATATGTAAATGCTAGAAACAAAGGCCTTTTACAAATACCAAATGAATAAAGAATAATTTTGGATGAGTGTACAAATACAGAAATAGGTGCCCCAATGTAATATGGTTGGGTCAGTGAGGGCGTAATTTGCTAGGAGAACAGGTGGAGGTTGGGGGCCCCATGGGTGGGTTTCTGTATGAGGTAGATGGAATGGAGGAAAATTTGCAGATGGGACAACTGATTGTGGATGAAATGGAGGGTTAATGATACTGTGGAGGCACAGTCAAAATAGAACCTTGAAGAGATAACCTGGGATTCCATTGGGAAAGCTAGCAAAATGAGGAGAATGAGTATGTGGTTAATTCTTGAAAATGCGTAAGACTATTTAGACTCCCATTCCTAGGGGGAAAAAACAACATGAGTGTCAAAGTGCCAAGGGGTGCTATGAATGGGAAAACTCATGTGGGGGAGAGTGCTACTGGGTGATAGTACCCAAAATGCAATGGAGGTGGCGGTACTGTAGAGATGGATATTGGGGACCCTAAGGAAAATTTCAGAGGGTGTGACTGGAGATGCAATGGAGATTCAGAGGGAATGATTACATGCCAGTGTTGATTATATACCTGAAGGGGTTGTGCTGACGTATGATGACCAATTACCTGCACACATGAAAACCAAATACTCGACGTGAACAATATCTAAAGAGAATCGAACATACAAGCATTTATTTGATAATTTTTAACATGAGCATGCATACCTGGATGTGGTATGGAAAAAATGGCTTCCCAGAGGCTAAGGATGAAAAGTGGACCAGGGCTGTCTTGATAAAGGGGATGGGGTACTAATCTCGTGGTTGAAGACGGATCGAAAAATAGACACCTTAAGATGGATGGATTTGTATTTGGTTATATCCAAAGAAACCGTCCATGAAGGATAAGGCCTCGTGGCCTGCGCAGTCGTCGATAATATGATCGATGAAAGGCATTGGAAAGTTGTCTTTGGGATAGGCATGATTGAGATCGTGAAAGTCTGTGCATACACGGATAGTGCCCTGTTTTTTGTTAATGGGTACAAGGTTGGAAACCCATGAGGTATAGGCAATGGGGTAGATGAACCCCACCGCTCGTAATTTGTCAATCTTGGATTTAATGGCTATTGCTTTGGACGGGTCTAGCGGTCGTTGTTTTTGGCGAATCAGTGTGATATCAGGCCATGTGTCTATGCGATGTTCGACAATAGAAGGAATCAAGGCCGGGAATTTCTGTGTATGACTAGACAAAAATATCACGATATTCTTGGAAGAGGGATTTATAGGTGGTGATTTGTTCAAGAGTTCATGTGGCGCCAATGGTAATTTCCTCGATGATGCCATTGCTGATGGAAATATCAATTTTGATGGTAGGGGAAATGTTGGCCATTTTTCCTTCTTCAAAAGAATTAGGGGCAGGGATGGGGTTGTTGAACCAGTCAATATGCCCTCATGGGATAAAATCCTTGGTTTCGACTGTGTATATGGGGTGTTGGTTAGGAGGCGTGAAGGATTCTTGTGGAAATAAGAGCGCTCTGTGGTGTAGCGCATCCCATGGGTAGTCGGGGGTGGTTAATTCTTCGAGTATGTCCTCGTCACAGTAGAATTTTCGAGAATATAATGGATCTAACAGAGTGATATCCGTGACTATCACTGTGTGGTTTTCCTTTGGGGATGAAGAAGCATGGGGGATTATGCAATGATATTGCGATGGTTCACTTGACATAAACCAAATATCAAGGTACTGAGGAGTACTAGTGGTAGTTGGACGTAAAATTTCCGTGGGGAAATGAACGGGAGAATTGGGGGGATTTGGGGGTAAATCCTCATATAAGTCATCCAAGAACCGAGGAGGAATAGGGAGTGCTTTTGGTTCAGGAGAAATGATATGAAGAATCTTTAGTGATGAGGTAAGGTCAATCATCGATTCTATAGGGGGTGTAGGGGTTTGAATCAGGGTCAATTGGCGTTGCCTGTATTCAATGATCATAGGACATTGATAAGTAAAATAATCTAAGGATTCACATAGAGAGCAAGGGCATCTCATACGTTCATTGACTGAAGTTGTGACATAATGGATGTCAGTTATGTTTGGTGGGGATGATGTAGCTGGTTTGGGTTCGTGCTGGAAGCTTTGGCATACTGCTACTAATGTCTTTCGGAATTGAGGTAGCACTGGGTAATGGTGTGTATAATGGCCATATTCTGAACATATGGTGCAAGCAAATTTGGTTCGCAACCCTTTGCGACTTTCATTAGGGGAGGTAGCGATAGTACTTGCTAAAGTGACGAACGATAATGGTGTTTGATTGAGTTGAATTAGTTTACGTAACTTGGGTAGATATGGGCATTTGTTGGTTGGGTGTCCATCTTTCTCACATAATGCACAAGGAGGTTGGATGTGTGGGGGAAGTGGAGTTGTGGGCTCCTTCTTCTTTCGCCTGGCCCCAATTGTGGTAGGGAGGTTAGTGAGTGGGGGTGTAGAGGGTATGGTGGGAGTGAGTATGGGAATTGTCATTGGAATTCCTTCTGTTTTGGGGGGAAGGGATGGTTGAGAAACCATCTCTGGTGGATGTAAATACCAAACTGGGATTGCCAACACCATATTAGGGAGGGTAAGTGTTGCAACTACTTGTAAATCTTGTACGCCTGGTGGAGGGTAAAAGAAGGGGATTTGAGTAATGGCTTGGGGAACTGTCTCCCAGACTGGGATATGGCCTTGGGGTGAGGTGAAATCATGGACTAGTGGAGTCAACGAGTTCATAGGAGGCTCGTGAGGGAGGGGCTCTGCGACTAGTGGGACATCATATATGAGAGAAGCCTCCTTGGGAGGAAGGGTATTCTCAATGTCAGTTCCTTTGGATGATACAACACATACTTGATTGGAAGGATAAAGGAGTGGTGGTGCTCCATGGTAAGTTCCTAACAATGATGGGTCTTTGAAAATTTTGGGACCCATTTCGATGAGTGGGTATTCTTCATGATTAGTGTGGATGAGAGGGAGAATGTTATCGATGTTGGCAGAAGGGTTAGGATCATAATGTGAAACTTGGTCAATTGTAATGATCTTCCCGTTATGGGGGAACATCATGGTTCGAAAGACGAAAGAGGCAACTTCCTTCATAACGTACATGTAGCTACGACCGAACAAGACATTGTAATCGAGTGGGGCATCGATAACTTCAATGTCGATGAGGATGGTCTTACCCACGAGTTCTACAGGGACATTTTGGAAGAGTCCTTCAGGAGAAGATGGTCATCCGGCATAAGCTCTTAAAGTAATGGAAGATGGTATGAGTTCGGGGGAACCAAGTTTCTGCCATACAGACTTGGACATGATGCATGTGGATGCACCTTTATCGATGATGTACCGATGAACTGTAATGTTCTGAATTTTTACTGGGATTTGAAAAGCGATGAGAGCGGGGAGACGAGGTTCTCCACTGTCGAGATCAAATGTGATGAGTTGAGTATCCGCGGGGTCGACTGCCCTGAAGGTGAAAAGTAATGATTTCCACTGAGTGGGACAAGTTTGAAGGACTTCTAAGACTGACATGGTAGCCGGGTACTGTGCTAAGTCATCGACCAAACTGTAATTATGAGCCGCCCTAGCCTATGGGTTGTGGACATTCTTGCGTAATGGGATGCGAGGGATGTGAAGAGGTGTTTCCGCGTTAGGGCGAGGGATCATCAAAGGGGGTCCCGTTGATGCTGGGATGGTTTCTGGGGGGATGGGAGGAGACTCAGCGGGTGCACGATATTGATGACTACGTGTCTGAAGAAGGACTTCTTCCTCACTAGTGAGGAGGATAGTATGATCTGTGGGATTATTTGGGTTGAGATATTGTCCCAACTGTGGTGGGGTGGGCTGCATGTTTTGTTGGGTTTTCATCACACCTTGGTGTGGAATGGAGTTTTGTAGCACAACTGGGGGAGGTTGTTGCACGTATTGTTGTGGGGCCTGCTGAGGGGCAGGTGGTGCTGGATGATGTGGTCCATTTCCTGAGTCTTTCATCCATTTAAAATCAACGATTTGGGGGCAATGATGAGTATAATGACCGAACTCACCGCAAAGGGAACAAGGGAAGTTGGTTCAAAGATTATTGTTATTTTTCCCTTGACATCTGTTGTTGTTGCCCCCCTGGGGGTTTTGATTTCCTTGGTTCTAGTTTCCCCCAGTAGGTTGGTTCTACTGGGGGTGATTCCTGCCTTGACTTGGGTTGATATTGTTCCAGTTTTTTCCTTTCTTTTTGGCATTATTCGAGTGATGGGTCGGATTTGTTGTATTCAACTATTCAAAATTTTGATATTGCTAAATGGGAGAGGGTTGAACAAAATTCACCCCACCGTGAGGGTGTCCTTGTGGTGGAGCCATGGGAAGGGCCAGGAAATGGAAAGTACATATTATTTTTTGGTAATGATCTGTAAGGTACATAGGAAGGCATGGTGAATTCGCTAGTACTTAGAGTATAAGCTGAGGTAGAGGGAGTACCCGAACTGGTTTGGATAGGTGGGTGTATTGTGGGTGCCGACGATGGCCCACTGATGGGTGGAGGGAGAGAAACAGGGTATGGATGTTGATAAGGGGGTGGAGGGTAATAAGAGGTTTCCCCATATGTCGATGGATATTGAGGTGTGCCATACATTGGTGGTTGTTGGGGTTGTGGATTGTGGTGCGTGGTGTTACCAATCAATCCGTCTGCTGAGTGAGACACCCCGAGTTTATCTTGGCCGAATGACATAGGTTTTGGGAGATCAACAAGTACTGTGTACAAGTACCCTGATTGAGAATAGATGAGGTCATATTGTTGAGCCTTACTAATGGATTCTTCTTCCGATTGAGGGAAGGTGGAAGGCACATATTTACCGAGGAGTGAGATAAGTGATCTGAGAAACTAATCAAGACATTTTTGTTTGGTGGTTTCTGCTTTGCACAAACTACGTCATCGACGCCACTCGTGAATGTGATCAACAATATGTATTAAAATTAGAGAGTAGTTCAAGACCATTGTCATGGCAGATTGGTAATTGGAAGAAGGTGAAAATGCTTTAACCAAGGACTCGAAAGTCACATGGGACTCTGATTTTTCATCTACATACCATTTGGCAGATGGGCTAGTGAGTGTGCGTTGAAATAATCGTAGTCTGATGGAATCATCCATAATGCTGTTGGAAGAGCACCATAAGTGGAAAGTCATGACATGGTTGGCAGGGTCATCTCCTGCCTTTCCTTCAAATTTGGGGATGTTTGAAGGTAGTTTGGTAGGCATTGCAGGCCATGTGGGGTCATGCAATATAGGACCATTTGTGAGTTTTCTTAGATCTGGTATGTTAAGAGAGGCCAAATATGGCATATGGAGAGGTGGTGGAGGATTAGTTCTAGCCATGGTGTGAGTGTTCTGTGAACCTGGCCCTTGAGGGGGGCTAGGTGGGTTGGTACTTCCCCCTCGAGAGGAAGTTGGCCTCCTGCTTTTGTGTAAAGGAGAGTGAGTGGATGGTGGACCTTGGGAATTGGACCCAAGTAAGGTGGAACCAAGCAAAGGTGATCCTAAGACAGTGGCACTCACAGAGGTGTGAGAAGGTGGAGCCGATGAGTTGGCAAGACTAGGAACTCCCTAAAATAGGAGGGAGGTTCATCAAGCGTCTGGAACAACGTGGGTTCTGTGGGTCCCCTATGATGTCCGACTAGCTGAGTGGATGTTTGCGGATGGTGGTGAGAGCAATAAATAAACAAGAGCATTTGCGGCAATTTTTGCACTTTACACGATATATATCTAAATCAAATGTAATTAGAAGTGCATCATACATAAAGTGTTTTGATAAAGAAGCATATATGTGTATAAGTGGGTTTTGTCCACGTGGGGGATCAAAGAAAACAAATTCTTGTGTCCTAAAATATGTAATGTCCTTCCTCTCAAATAGCACTGGACCTTCCAATAGTACTCAACAGTGGGGTTTGAAGTCACCGGAAGAGAAACTAGTGAAGGATGAAGTAATCAGTTATAATGAGGGGTAAAGGGGGCATATCCTGAAAGAAATGGTGATATTTCCCAATAGACACACAAAATATGATCAAGGTGCAATTGCAGCCCACAATTGCCACCTGGGTAGATTTTCTAACATTTGGTCACTAGGTACCTTGGTCAAAGTGCGACATTTAGATTTTCGGCCTAAGAAATGGGTCACGGGTTGGATCCCATCCAAGAGGTGGGTCCCTCAAGGGGGGACACACAGAACAACTGAACCTTGGCCTTCAACCCTTCATGAGTATCTCCTTGCCTTATGGTGTTAGGAGCACTTGACTTGGAGGATTTAAAGTTCTCTATTTGACAACTTCTATTGTTTTGAAAACGTGAAAACCAGATAACGGGGAGTTATTTGGATGCCTATCCCCGAAATCCTACCTGGACTAAAAGATTTCTTTTGGCACCTCCTGTGGAGGAAAACTTAGTGAGTTTTTAGAAAAATTTTAGATGTAGTTGTTTTGAGAGATTGGGGGTGTGAGCCAATCTCGTTGAAATTAAATGGAAGTGGATAGTTTCGTCAAGAAAATGGTGGGGTGTTTCAGAATCCCTTTGGAGGAAACTTACTTTTGACCTCTAAGTTTCGAGATGAAAACTATCTGAGTGATAAGTGACTTTTGTGTGTGAATGAGTGAATGTGTGCCAATGTTTTAATGAATTTAGGTGTCACCTTGCTTCATGTGGACTTCGCTTGGTCCTTACAAGTGTTGATTACATAATTAACTAAATTCCTTTGGTACACATTTGCATAATTCAAAAGTCCCTAGGAAACTAACATGTGGACATGTGGGTCCTTTACTATTCCTTTAACTCCCTATTGTGATTTAATCTAAGAA
>SNQJ01S0246326.1:0-10698 GCA_010110895.2 Picea sitchensis
GCTATGGAGTCATATTCAAATACTATATCTATGTAGAAATCACTTTATTATGCAAAACGTGGACTAAAGAAACAAATTTGAACAAAGAATATCTACCTACCCTAACTTACTTGAAGGAAAGGGAAAGATTTAGGTATAGGTATATTTGCAATGGAGCCACTCAAGCATCCAACTAATCTTTGGAATGAGATCCAAAATCAGGGAGCATATCAGGGATGCTATCAAGGAATCAAGAGCACGTCCAAAGTATATTGAAGTGAAATTGAGCAAGATGTGCTCGAAATATGATTGCATTTCTTGGCCAACAATGCTTTGGAACCATGATTCAATAAAATCAATTCTTGGTTTCCCATGATTGTTGTTGTCTTTGGTTGGATAAGAAATTTCTATTTTGAAAATATTCTCAACCTTCTCCTTATTACTGGTCACATCCAAGATTCTTGATTCGTCAACAATGTCTTGAAAGCATTTTTCCTCCATACAATCATTGTGTTTCCATGGTGAGGTTGCAAAAAAAAAAAATTGTTGAACATTTGTGGGGAACTATAAGGTTGTCTTTTGTTGTTCATCAACAACTTCATTATCTTCAGAAATAATACATATCACCCATGGATCCTCTTGTTGCAAATTCCCTTCTTTTGATGCTTGGAGGATATCTTCTTCATTAAAATTTGTTTCATATGAGCAATAAACATCATAAAATTTTGATATAAAGTGATGAATCTTACCATTATTTATGTTCATCCAATGTAGACATTGTTCTTGTGGCTTGATATAAACTGGTTGCACCAATTAAGAATCTATTGCAACATTTTCATCATGATTATTACTCTCAAATTGAACACATGATAGGTCAAAGTTTTCCTCGAATGGAGCATGTAGAGGATGATATCTTCCTTGAATTGAAACATTATAGTTCTCATTTTTAGTTTCAAGAACAAGATCTAAAAACAAAATTCACTTCTTTCATCAAAATTTTCTTCTAAATCCATTCCTCTATTGTCTTGAAAAAAATATTGGGAAGTTTAATATATTAGCATTGGTTTCATGAAAAGTTATTTCAATTACTTGAGTTCACTGCAATAACTCTTTCCAATTGCACTTTCCCTCTTTCTTCGATAGAAATGTCAGATTCACAGGAAAGACATTTTCATAACAACCGAAAATGATGACATCGTTTGGAAACATTTCTTGAAAAAATTCATGAAGAATTTTCATAAATATGAAAGTGAAATATTTGACTGTCTCTTCCTCATTCATGTGTATTTCAACCAACTTCAATAAAAGAGAATATGGATCTTTTCTTGAAAAATAATTTTGAACGAATAAATTTTCTAATACATCCCAACTAGTGATGGTTCCGGGCAACAATGAATAAAACCATTCACTATCATTTTCCTTTAGAATCAAGATAAATAACAGTTATACAACATCATTTTGAGCCACATTATAAATCTCACAAGCACTATCAAACTTAATAAAATGTTTATTTGCATCCTCTGAAGTATTCCCAAAGAACATGGGAAACTTTTCCATGGTAATATCTGGCAAGGGATCAAATTCTCCTTGAAAATTGAGTGGACTTCTATGCAATTGTTTCTTTCTTTGGATACCTTCTCCCTTAATTGTATCTTGAACAACTCTTGTTGGGCCTAGTGGAGAAGACAAAATATCTTCATAGCATGAAAGAAATTCCTCGGAGGAGTCTTCATATAGATCTTCTTGAAACTCTAAAATCTTTTTAGTGAAGTTACTAGGGAATATTTCTTCAAGATCTTGAGTCTCAATGATGGAGTCACCAGGGAGATCCTCCTCCAAAATATTGGATGGTTCTTTAGTTCTATGGAATTTTTCACAACTGATTTGTGACTAAAACTTCAACAATATATGTTCAAGGCCATTTAGTGATCCTTTAACAAGGTTTTCAGGAATCCAGTTCAACTTGAATCAATCTCTAGATCGTTTTTAAAAACTTCAACCATACAACTTCTAGTTTTCCAATAATATATGATCCTATAAAGTACCATATTTATTGAAATCAAATAGTTCCCTAGTATGGTCACCAAAAAATGTTGATTTTTAGATTGGTCAACATCCAAACAACAACCTCTTGAGGATATGAATCCCCCTACGTTTTTATAGAGGTGGTAGTCCTCTTTGGCTGAAATGTTGAAAGATTATTTATGTGTTTCTACAATAAATGCAAAGGGTGAATGATAAAAATAAAGCCCCGAAAGATCTCCCAATAAAACGATTTATATACAAATGTACAATCCTTCTATACAATTATACAAATATATATCATATCATTTGAAGAAAGAAAGGACAAAGTGTGTCAGTAGATATTTGTATCCACAAGGTTTTGGAGTCTCCTTTCAACAAACATTCTTCCTTTCTCGTAAAATAAAATGAACCAGGAATCTGCTATGAATTTTGGAAGATGAAGAAATAGAAATGGATAGTTCTTCAAAGAACTTTAAATGAGTGTTTCTTTGGAATTCAAAAGAGGTTTTGATAGACAATACATTTGAAATCACATTCTTTCAACTCAAAGTCTCATGAATCACTAATGTAGTTCCCCGAAGTAGTTCTTTGTAGAATACATTTCTAACAATGTCCCAAATATGACAAGTTAAATAATTTCAGAAACAAGAGGGCTCAAAAATCCTCTACAAAATTTCAATGACAACTAATAATCTGAATGAAATAACAATTTCCTTTTTACAAGGATGGATCTTGATCCTATGGACCTGAAATATTACATGAATCATATCATTTGAATAAATAAAGGACAAAGTGTGTCAACAAAGTTTTGTATCCATGAGGTTTCAGAGACTCATTTCAACAAACATTCTGTGTTTCTTTTAAAATAAAATGAACTTGGAATTTGCTATGAGGTTTGGAAGATGAAGAAATAGAAATGGACAAGTCTTCGAAGAAATTTAAATGAGTAATTTGTTGGAATTCAAAATAGATTTGATAGACAATACATTTGAAATCACATTCTTTCAACTCAAATTATGAGAAATCACTAATGTAGTGCCCTGAAGTAGTTCTTTGCAGAAGAAATTTATAACAATGTCCCAAATATGACAAGTTTAATAATGTAAAAAATAAGAGGGCTGCAACAACCTCTCCAAAATCTCAATGACAACAAATATACTAAATGAAATAGCAATTTCCTTTTTACAAGGAGGGATCTTTCTCCTTTGGACTCAAAATATTACAATATGATTGAAGAACTTAGAGAAATAACTACTCAAACCCAAATCTTTCATGTATTTTCATACAAACAGAAAGATTTCGGGTTTGGGCAGTTATTTTGATCACCAACTCACTCCAAATGTGGGACAGTCACCCCCTGTGGGTTGTTGAGAATCCAGAATCCTAGTTCAACTTCCTTCTCCATTAGGCTATGGATTCATATTCAAATACTATATCAATCTATCAATCGCTTTATTATGCAAAACTTGGACTGAAGAAAAAAATGTGTACAAAGAATATCTACCTACCCTAACTTAGTTGGAGGAAAGGGAAAGCTTTAGGTGTAGGTATATTTGAAATGGAGCCCCTCAAGCATCCAACTGATCTTTAGAATGAGCTCCAAAATCAGGGAGCATATCAGGGATGTTATCCAAGAATCAAGGGCACGTCCAAAGTATATTGAAGTTAAATTGAGCAAGATGTGCTCGAAATATGATTGCATTGATTGGCCAACAATTCTTTGGAACCAAGATTAGATAAAATCAATTCTTGGTTGCTCATTATTGTTGTTGTCTTTGGTTGGATAAGAAATTTCTAGTTTGGAAATGTTCTCAACCTTCTCCTTATTACTGACCACATCCAATATTCCTGATTCGTCAACAATGTCTTGAAATCATTCTTCCTCTATACAATCACTGTGTTTCCATGGTGAGGTTGGAAACATGAATTTTTTTGAACATTTGTGGGGAACTGTAAGGTTGTCTTTTGTTGTTCATCAACAACTTCATTATCTTCAGAAATAAAACATGTAACATCCCCAGCCACCAACAGGTCGGGCAATTCCACTACTCCTTCACCTCTACTACTCTATTTTGATCTATGACAACTCCAGCCTTAAACTACTGGGCTATGCCACACATAGATACTTGCGGAAAAACATACACATCCATATAAACATAGAATGACTATTCTACATATATATAACATAATAATGCAGAAATAATAGTAAGCCTACACATGCAGCATATACAACATACACAAGCAATACACATAAATTACAACATATGTACCATTACACAACATGTAAATGAACATAAAAGTGGTACTTATCTTTTATTAGAATACCACCAACTACGTGCAAACCTTCCACGAACCTCCCAGCCATAGACCATGCTTCTCATCACGCTCAGCAGTGGGTCACCCCAAAGCTAGGACTAAGCTCCACCCAGGGCAAGGGGATCCTAGACTAGGCTGAGGCTACTGGAAACTGCACAGTGCAACTTGAAGGATTCTCTCCAGGAGCCTTCTTACGCCCACTACTCACAACAACAACAAGGTGAGGATAACAACAACAGTAATAGAAATTTGGTTAACTCACGAGTGAGAAAAGCAACAGGAATTTGGGTATGGACATCCAAAAAATGTAACAATACACACTAAGACATAGCACGGTTCAATAAGAAACAGTTGACGACAACAAGCCACACTCAGTCAAGGAACTGTGTGGCCGCAATAGCCAATAGTTATGAAACAACACGGTTCAGACATTTACAGGGTGCTCTGACTTCACAGGAGACACGACTCAATCCACGGGTTTGCCATTGGTTTCAGGGTGTGTGACAAGGAATCAATGCAGAGTTTGATCATGGAGGTTTCAAGTTCATCCTACGGATGAAAGAATGGACAGGATGAACAACCTTCCTGTGAGGTTTTCCTTCACCAACCATGGGTATGCAGATGCAGACGCAGAGGCAAAATGGTTCAAACATCCCAGATCCCAGCAAGCTTAGGTAGAGGATGACAGAATGGAAGAGCGAACCCTCAACATGGCTGACTTCTGCAGCTTTAACTGCATGTGCCCAGATCGACACCTGTCTTCCTAGATCTGCATGCACTCCACTTAGCATATGTCCCTTTTCCAAGAACTTAGGAAAACACTTGTTCAATTGACCACCTTAGCCTTTTAGGAAATAATAATAAATTAGTATCCCCTTTAGAGGTAAGCTCCCTAGCTTATCCCCTAGGCCCAAACACTTAGCCTCCTCCCTTACCCAACCTTGTGTAAGCTTAGTCCCCCATCACTCTTTCTTCTTTTTCAGTCTACGCACAACGATGTTTATATTTTTATTAATGATCTGCATAATTACATATACAAAATTAGGCTCTTGGCCTTTAACACCTAGGATCCCTGGCCTAATAAACACATAATCCCACCATCTTATATACACTTGGCTCACAAGCCTATAAACATAATTACAATTCACAATATAACCGGGGCATGTCCTTGGGGTATTACAATCTCCTCCCCTTATTTTTTCCCTGTCCTCAGTGCAACTCTTTACACAACATCAACAATATTTTCCCAAAATATTAAAAAAGATGCAAGTATTTTTCCCGCATAACATCTTCATGCTTCCATGTCGTGTCTTCAGGACTGTGCCCAATCCACTGGACCTTTACAAGTCCTATGGCTCGATTCCGAAACTGTTTTCTCTTTCGGGTCCAATATGCGCACAGGATGCACTTACAAGATGCCTTCTTGCTCCACCTGAATCACATTCCAGTCAATAACATGATTAGCATCAGGTATAAATTTATTAAGCAATGAAACATGAAACACATTATGTACAGTCATGGATGCAGGTAATGCAAGAATATATGCAATGTATATATATGTATATACAGGCAATTCTAATAACATTATAACTTGTATACAAGATACACAACATACAATGAATATAGAACTGGTACTTATATTTTGATTGAGAAGACCTTCCACCCCTGAGCAGGGTCATGACTCCATCGGTTCAATGGCTTCCCAAGATATCCATGGTCCACAATCCATATCCACATGGTCTAGGCCAATGTACCAAACCTCGGCAGCACTCCAACCAACGGTCTCTCCTTCCCCACATGCTTGTCCCACCCTAGGAGTGTACACCTTCATTGTCACACAGTCCATCGACTACTACACCTCTCTTTCCTTGGGCTTCAGCAATAGGTCGGCTCAGGAAGTCTCAGAGCATCGTGGCTCCCAGAGTTCCAACTACCCTCAAAGGTCTCCAGGTACCCTCCAGGCCTCATACTGGGGAACCTATCCCCACACTTCTCCCTCTAGGGCTCCAGCCTTCTCCAAGGCAACCCAAGGAGAAGTGTACACACACTCAGATCTACTGGGGATCCACAGGGTAAGATATGTTGTCTCCAATCAACATCTTCCTCGAGCTACTCTTTGTAATCAACATTCCAACTTTAATCAACATCATCTCATCTGCATCACCCACATGCATTTATCATGAGAAAACATAAAATAATTCATTTAGGAACTCCAACTAATTCAAAAGTAAATTCAACTTTTCCCCCAAAACATGAAATTCTATTTCATAATTCATCTTGGTTGTTGCCATATTATGAATGCATCCACTCTTGTGGTTTTCCACAAGCACCAAACTGCATACCATTTTTCATGTAATGCTTCATCTTTCATATATCTAACAATTGTCAGTATTTGTTGTACATCATATTCAATTGCAATATGTACAAAATCTTATGCATTGATCTTAGAATTTCCTGCACCTAGCAATTCAATCACAATTACCCAACAATTTAATAAACTAGAATGACTCATCATTCTATGAATATGCATGTTCACAGTAATATCTGTAAGTCCATTACTTCTTTTTTCTTAACAATAAAATTCCATGTAGTCAATGCTCATGTGACTACTTGACTTGCAACTTTCCTGTTGCAATGTCTAGCAACTCCTGAAATGTCCTCAGCTTCATGAGTTCACAACATTTCAGTTGTTAGTAACAATTATTTCCATGCAATAATATATATGCATGTACTTACAAAACTCATTCAACTATTGCTTTTAATATACAATTCTATCACTTACTATGCATGAGTGCAATTCTCAATGCATACTTATTCAATGCACCTTGCATCGAATTACATAATGCTCTTCATCTCAGTCATGTATCTCACCATCCATAAATTGGAATTCTGGCCAATGTGTTGACACATTCTCCACACACTTCCTATTGTCTTCCCAATTAATTGGATGCCTTCCTTTTCGACCCGAACACTACACCAAGAATATAATTTTGTGGTGTTCATTAGTGTTAGAAAAATGGTTGCAGTCAAACTTTTATTTAAAGGTAGGAAGATTTTAGTACCTGTGTGGCTCATAACCTTTCTATATCCATACCTTGCCATATCCAACCATGTCCTAGTCTCATACATGACTAGCATACTGGCATTCATTCCTATAACAAGTTCTTATCTTTTAATTCTTTGGTTATTACTCCATAACCAAATTAACATGACATTCTACTATGTCAGTGTGTGCATTCAAAAGCTAAAAAGATTTGAATTAATACAGGCCTCCATCCTTTACCAAATCCAGTGGTATGCATTCAATAATATAATCATGTGATTTTTTAAAATAACTTTGGTTGAGGAAATTACCTAAATTCCTTAAGTAATTATGAAAAAAGAATAATAAAGATGCATACCTGCATGACTGCCATTAATAAATTTTATACTACCTGAATGTTTGATGGCAATAGAAGCTTTCATGCTTCCTTCATCTCCATCCAATAGAAACACTTCATCTCTTTGTTGCTTCCTTCTGTATGCAACAAAATCACCAACAACACTTGCAAACATGCAATCATTCTTTCCTCTGGCTCACCCAACAAGCCATAACATACTTGCTGCCACAGAAATTGCAGCAACTTCTTTCTCCCTACAAAACTTTTCCTTGTTGATCCTAGAAGTCTACAATTCTTCCCCGATTACTGGATCTTCTTGTGCTCTCATTGTAGTCATTGTACATGAATATTTTTGTCTTGAGAACTTTCTAGCCAAATAACTCTTGGTTTCCTTTGCATTTATAGTCCCAAACTAAGCTGATATTAACCTTCAACTTTCGTTAATTTCCTGGGTCCAACTAACCCAATCTCATACATAGATTAATCAAATTCCACACCAAGCTATTTTGTAGACTCTGGATTCTTCAACATCCAGTTACTCTTCAGGACAAAACTTCTTCATCCATTTCTTATCCATATGGATATCGGTGGCCACCCACCTTTTCAAACTGGCTCAAAACAGTTTTCTGGCAATTTTGGTAATTTACTATTTTTAGTAGTTTTCACTTCCGAAGCCTTTTTGAGGCCCTAAACGATGTTTTTTGGGAAAATAGGTTTGTAATATGTAAGTTCCTTTGATGTTATGCCTAAAATGAATATCCTCTATGATACCTTTCCAACGAGCTATCATACGCCTAAAACGGAGATCATATGCAAAAGTTACGACCCCGAGAAGTTGATGTACTAACTTACCCAAACGGGGCCCACATGACTTTTGGCACTTCATCTCCTAGGGTTAGGTTTTTGGATGTCTAAGGTTTTTGACATTCCTGATTATTGTAAAAATGTCTTTAGAGCCTCATTGTAATCATCTTCTTGTGAATGAGCGCATTCGTCACATTTCTTCTCAGAGATAAGCCGCCACCATTCCAGCAAGCTTGTTTCTGCTGCATTTTACAGTTTCCATCTTATTTATTTATTGAATAGAAAAAGTTTTATTGTATCTCTGTTATTTTTTGTTAAGCACCTATTAATAATCTGTATTCATTTCATTATTCCCATAAAATCCAGATCAGTGGTATCAGAGCGGTCTGCTCCTTGTCGTCTTAATGCATGTCCCCAACGAGGTCGGAGTACAAAGAGTTCGGTCTCGAGCTTGTTTCTCTTGAGGAAAAAATATCTCGCACGCCCAAACGACCTCTCATGGAAAGAGAAAATAAAGATGATGGGACACGAAATCCTTTCAAATTGTTGATTGAGGAATCCCTCATGCAACAGAGGAATGAGATGATGGATAGTTTCAAGCAAATCCTTCGGCGGCTACCAACAGGTGACGCATCTTCTTCGAATGGAGGCGTCACCCCTTCAAGGTACAAATAAACTTCGATATTCCTATATTTGAAGTTCAGATAGACACAGATGTTGTAGACAAGTGGTTGAATCTACTAGAAGGGTATTTTTCTGTCCATAACTTTTCGAATAGAGAAAATATTACTTTTGTGCTCCTCAAAGTCGTTACCCATGTCAAAGATTGGTGGGAAACTTTCTGTGAGAAAAAGGAAATAGAGGAACCCTCATTATTTTTAGTTACAGCGACCTGAGAATCCTTCATGGATGTTATTAAGGAACAATACTACCATGTCAGAAGTTATGACGACCTATATACCAAATGGACCACACAGCGGCAAAAAAGAGACCAAGCAGTACCAGATTTCACAAATATCTTCCATACCCTGGGCACCAAGCTGGGTATCAAAGATTCAGAGTGACATCTGGTGCTCAAGTATCGTGGTGCTCTGCATAGATACATCCATACCGAAATGGAATTTCTGGACATCTCATCCTTGGGCAAGGCCTACAGATATGTCATCAAAATTGAGCAGAAGCTCAAACAAAAGACGCGGTTATTTGGGCCTGGGAACCCATCACAACAAAAGACAGGAAAGGGAAGCCCCAACCCATAGAACAAAGGACAGAGAAAATATGGACAGTATCAGGACAACTAGTCCAAGCCACAAGCAAAGAAGGACATCGGAAAGACAAAGAAAGACACCGGGAAGTGGTGCGACTTAGAGCCCTTGGCATAACACTACTGAATTTCGCTCAAAGCAGTCACTGGTGGCCAAAGTGAAAGCCTCTCAATCAAATGAATATTTTGACTCTAAGCCAGAACCAGAAAGGGGAAGACATATCATTGACATGGAACCTAGTGCCACCGTTCCTACCACCAAGATCCATCCTAGTGAACTAGACGAACCAGAAGAAGGAGAGCACCTCTTCCATTCACAGATGCGAGTAAAAGGCACCCCGCTGCACTTCATCGTTGATAGCGGTAGCTAGAAGAACCTTATCTTAGCAAAGGTCATCAAGCAGTTGGACCTGCCAACAATGTTGCACCCACAACCCTACACCATTGGATGGCTCCGCCAAGGAAGCGATCTTTGCGTCAGCCAACAGTGTCGATTGTCATACAACATCAAGCCCTTCAAAGACAAAGTATTGTGTGATGTTTCTCCTCTCGAAGTTTGTGGTGTTCTTTTGGGCCAACCTTATTTATGGAAATGTCATGTTGTATATGAGTCTAGGCCTCATAGTGTTATTATTACTTTGAACAGGAAATTGTACAGGATACCCAAGGCAGTCCCACCTAGTGTTATTTCCTTGATCTCTGCTAAGAAATGCAGGAAGGTCATCTCTTAGATGGGGAAGTTTGTCTTCTTCGTGATTCTCTCTCAGAATAAGAGACATATCACAACCACATCTAGGGTCTCTGCGGCCGACCTCTCCACGCAGCAGAAGCAAGTAGATAAGGTTGTGGAAGAATACTCGGATATCTTCTCCTCACCTATAGGGGTACCTCTGCACTGTCAGGTCAAGCACCCCATCGATCTGACCCCCA
>SNQJ01S0246326.1:10708-23878 GCA_010110895.2 Picea sitchensis
ATCCAGACCCAGAACCTGCGATAGTGACAGATAACCCATAATAGTTACTCATGAAAAAGACCGTAGCTGAAGGCTCAGTGAGTCATACTCCCTTGCATAAGTCCCTTTCCTTTTCAGGGGAACCCGTTACCTTTCAAAACCCTGACCTTGACACCTTTCCACAACCAAGACTGGTTAGAACACGGTCTGATTGTTTTGTGTCTGGAATCATTTTCGACCCAACCGTTTTACAGCCCCGAACCCCTGAAGTCTGGTCTCCCACTGCAAAACTGCAAATCACTTCCTCAGTGCTATCTGGTTCCTCCTCGTCCTCGTCTTTAGTCACTACCCCACCGATCATCCAGTCTGTTATCCCACCTCCTCCACACATCATGGCAGCTCGATATGCTCCCTTGGTGTTGGTTGTGCCTCTTCATGCCATGCCCCAAGACTATCAAACAAGACTTCCACAGTTCGATGCAACTGGACCTTTGAGCGCACAACGACACGTAGATAAAATGAATGATTATTATGATCTGCATGAAGTATATGAAGCTGACGTTCAAATGAGATTGTTTGCCCAAAGTTTGGTAGGTGACGTTAAAAAATGGTACAAAGGGTTGCGTGTCGCCTCAATCCTCGACCTTACCCCATTCCAAAGGAGTTTTCTAGACAGATGGGAGGTAAAGAAAAATCCTCTGCAAATTTTTTCAGAATACGAAAATATCAGAAGAAATCAAGGTGAGACAGTGCAAGATTACAGCACTCATTTCAATAACATGTACAACGCAATCCGAGCTGAAATCAAACCTCCATAGGGTTTGGCCTTGATAAAATTCCCTGATGGCTTTGACGCTGACATGTCATACCAACTATGGGAAAGAAATTCTACCACCCTGGAAGACATGCAGAAAAGTGCAATAAGTGTGGAGGCCAATTTGTTGGAAAAAAGGGCACGTCAGAGGTCAGAGAGGAGAGTCACAATTAAAGAAGAACCTTCCACATCGACCTCAGATTCCAAATTGGATTCTTTGTCCAGAGCAATGGAAATAATGATGGAAAGACTTACTGTCTCTAAAAGAAATCCTCCAAGAGACAACCCACTAGCTCCTCAGGTTCGGAATCCTAACTTTAGGAGAAACCCTCCTCAAATCAAACAGAGAGATCCTAGAGATCAAAGAGAGCAGAGAGGTCGAGATCAGTAGATTAGACCTCCCTTACAAGAAAATTATGTTGATGAAGGAGAGGAAGTAATCGAAGAACTGGAGGATACTCACATAAATCTCATGGGCATTCACGATAACGAAGCTATTTTCCTTACCCAAGAAGAGAAAGAACTTTTTCTTCTCAATCAAACAAAAGTAAGTGAAGAAGTTGAAGATGCAGAACAACGGGCATTCAAAAATTCCATTTTGGAGGTACACTGGTAGTATAATTTGCGGAGTAAAAAGACAGAAGTGGGTTCCCCAAAAAAAATGATTGAAGCGAAGAAGGTAGTCGAAACCAAGAAGGCCTCTAAACCATATGCCGAGAAGATTCCTGAGAAGAGTATTGCCGAAGTTCCTGCGAAGAAAAACCTTACTATTCTGAAAAGATCGTCATAGCCCGAGGTTTCACCTGTTAATCCACCAAGTACTTCTGGCCAGAAGAGCAGGATGGACAAACCAGAATTGATGAGCCAAGGCAGAGCTCCTACACCCTTTAGCCTTGAAGGGGAATTAGCCAAAGTAAAAATTCCCATCCCACTTTCAGAGTTGATGAACAAAGACGTTTTTCGTTCACAGGTGATTAAAGCACTGACCATTGAACCTGACATAGGCACTAAGGCCTTAACCATTGGATCAGCAAATCATTCAGACACTGTGAACCTTACTGATGATCAACCCGAACTTCTTTTCGGACTTGAAGTAGATGGTCGAGATGATACTGGTGATGTCGCTCCTTTTTACATCAGTCTAAACATACATGACTTTATCTCACATAACGCTATGCTGGATTCGGTTGCTTCCCACAATCTGATGCCCAAAGCAGTAATGGAGAAATTGGGACTGGAGGCCACCAGACCTTACAAGGATTTACACGCATTCGACTCCAATAAAGTTAGATGTATTGGTTTGATCAAGGACCTATGCATCACCTTGGTTCATATTCTTGTGAAGAGCATGGTAATGGATGTGGTAGTTGCAGACATCCCTCCGAAGTATGGAATGTTGCTATCCCAGTCTTGGGGGGCTAAGTTGAGAGGAATCCTGCAGCTAGATATGTCTTATGCCACTATCCCAGTTTTCAGGCAACAAAGAAGGCTATACAGAGAAACGTTGATGAAATACATGGTCAGTAGCCAAGAAAAACCGCACAACTATCCCCTTTACTCTGCGCATTCCGACTTGGATTCTTTTATCTTGTACAATGATGGTGACATGGGAGAACAGGATACTCAGCTGGTAGAAGATACATCTAGTCAAGATGAAGGCCAAGAAACCATTGAGGTAGCAAGGATGAAAAATGTGATAACTGAGGAATTATCGGCATATTTATGGAGCATGGATTTTAATGGAGTAGTGAGCAAAGAAGGAGCTGGAGCAGGAGTCTGGCTGCATAATCACAGAAACAGGTATTCAGAAAACCATTCTTACAAGTTAAATTTCCAATGCACTAACAATATTGCCGAGTATGAAGCCTTGATGCTTGGTCTGAAGCTTTTGAAAACAGTTGGTGCTAAACAGATTATGGTAAGAGGTGACTCTGAGTTGATAATCAACCAAATCAAAGGTGAGTACGCTATGAAACACCCACGTCTTAGAGCTTATAGGAATGTTGTTCTTGATGCCCTTAGATGTTTCACTGAAGTTGACTTGCAGGTAATGCCGAGGGGACAAAACATTCTGGCGGACGGATTGGCTATGTCAGCAGCCACATCTAAGATTCCTTTCTGGTCGACTCGCCCATACACTGTTGAGGTGAAATGCAGACCAACCGTTCCCGACAATATCAGGTACTGGAAAGTGTTTGGTAATGATGATCAAATCGAAGACTTTTTGCAGTGTAAAAGTGATTTTGAATGTACAAATATAGATTTAGAGAACGAAGATGAAAATGTAAATAGATCTGATTTTGAAATTGATAGTGTAAATAACGTAGATTTGGGAGAATTAGGCAATGACAAAATGGATGCCGATGTTTTACATTTGAAAAGCAACATTTTTCCTAGGGGTCTAGTTCCTTTAGAGGACTTGTTTGATTTTAACAACATAGCCAAAAAAACCCAAAATTGAAGCACATGGAAAAGAGGTAGAAGATTGTAATATAGGGACCGAAGAGAAACCCAGGATAGTCAAACTATCTAAATCATTACCCCCTGAGAAAAAACTCAAATACATTGAGTTGTTCAAAGAATATTCGGTTGTCTTTGCATGGGGTTATGAGGATTTGAAAGCTTATGATACCAGCATCATACAACACAAGATTCCAATAAAAGAAGACCAAAAATCATTCAGACATAAACTTAGGAGAATAAATCCCAAGTTTCTCCCTCTGATAGAAAGGAGATTAAAAAAATGTATGATGCCAAAATCATAGTCCCGTTGCGTTTTTCCAAATGGGTCTCGAATTTGGTCCCGACACGTAAGAAATCCAGGGAGATCAAGCTATGCATTGATTTCCGAAACCTGAAAAAGGTCTCCCTGAAGGACAATTACCCCTTTCCCAAAATGGACCACATCCTACAAAGGGTGGTCGGATCTAGTCTAATATCTTTGTTGGATGGTTTCTCGGGTTACAATCAGGTCCTCGTCCACCCAGATGACCAAGATAAAACCGTTTTCACCACACCATGGGGCACTTTCATGCATGTGAAAATTCCTTTTGGTATGATGAACACAGGAGCCACATTCCAGAGAGCAATGGATATTGCCTTTATGGAAGAATCGGGTAAATTTATTGTCATTTATTTGGATGATGTAACTATGTTTTCCCGATCCGATGACGAACACCTCAGACGAGTCTTCGAGAAATGTAGAAGGTTTGGGATTTCTTTAAATCCTAAGAAAATCCTTTTCGGGCTGGAGGAAGGTAAACTGCTAGGACACATCATATCCAAGGACGGAATCAAAATTGACCCCAGCAGAATCGAGGCCATACAAAAATTAGAACACCCAAGAAACCTTAAAGAATTACAGTCTTTTATCAGGAGAATAAAATTTCTACGAAGATTCATTCCAAATCTGGTTGAGCTCCTTAGAAACATTACAAATATGCTAAAAAAGGATGTAAAAATAAAATGGGACTCTGAGTCCAGGCAGTCTTTCGAACAATTCAAACGAGCACTCACAGAGGCCCCTGTCTTAATCAGTCCTGATTTTACTAAGGATTTTTATCTTTTTTCTTTCGCTTCTGAACATACTATAGCAGCGGTCTTACTACAAAAGAACAACGAAGGTTATGAACAACCCATAGATTTCTTTAGTAAAGCGTTAAGAGACGCTGCTCTGAATTACAAGATAATGGAGAAACAAGCTTTTGCCTTGGTGAAAGCTATAAAATATTTTAGGGTCTACATTCTCCATTCCCATACCATTGCATATGTTCTGAATGCGGTAGTAAAAGACATTTTGACCCAAGACAACCCGGATGGAAGAAGGGGAAAGTGGATTTCTGTCATTTTAGAATGTGATATAGAGATTAAGCCTACAAAACTAATCAAGGGTCAAGGCCTAGCAAAATTAATGGCTGAATCAAATTTCCATGCTCTTGACATTAATTTTTTAGCTGCAGTAGATGAACAGGGCGAGATGGCGACTCCAAGTGTGAGAGAGGTATTTCTCAACTCTCCATGGTACGCAGACCTTATATTCGTTTTGCAAAATTTACAAGCTCCCCTTGGTTTGACTAAGACTAAAGCTAGACTTTTAAAGTTGAAAGCCTTAAAATTCTGTATTCTAGATGGTAATTTGTATTGGAAAGATCCTGGAGGCATTCTTTTAAATTGTTTGTTGAAAGATGAGCTGACCAAGTGTTACAAGAATTTCATGCAGGAGAATGTGGTGGTCATCTGAACTGGAAGGTCACATCCAACAAAATACTCAGAGCTGGATTCTATTGGCCCACTCTATTCGTTGATGTACATCATAAGGTGACTGCATGTCATAAATGTCAATTGTTTGAAGGCAAAAGGAAACTCCTCCCTCTCCCCCTGAAACCGATCTCAGTTGAAGCCCCTTTCCAGCAATGGGGACTGGACTTCAGTGGAGAAATANAGTGTGAGAGAGGTATTTCTCAACTCTCCATGGTATGCAGACCTTATATTCATTTTGCAAAATTTACAAGCTCCCCCTGGTTTGACTAAGACTAAAGCTAGATTTTTAAAGTTGAAAGCCTTAAAATTCTGTATTCTAGAAGGAAATTTGTATTGGAAATATCCTGGAGGCATTCTATTGAATTGTTTATTGAAAGATGAAGCTGACAAAGTGTTACAAGAATTTCATGTAGGAGAATGTGGTGGCCATCTGAACTGGAAGGTCACAGCCAACAAAATACTCAGAGTTGGTTTCTATTGGCCCACCCTGTTCGCCGATGTACATCATAAAGTGACTGCATGTCATCAATGTCAGTTGTTTGAAGGCAAAAAGAAACTCCTTCCTCTCCCCCTGAATCCGATCTCAGTTGAAGCCCCTTTCCAGCAATGGGGACTGGACTTCATTGGGGAAATACACCCCCCTTCTTCAGTCCAACACAGGTGGATTCTCACTGCCACCGATTATTTTACCAAATGGATCGAAGCAGTACCAAGCAGGCAAGCCACTCACTCTGTTATTATCAAATTCCTTGAGAATAATATCTTGTCTCGCTTTGGATGTCCTAGAAAGATTATAACTGACAATGCAGTTGCTTTTCGGTCGAAGAAGCTCATAGATTTTTGCAACCAGTATCACATTGGTTTGGGGCATTCCACAGCTTACTACCCTCAGGGGAATGGGCTGGCGGAATCTTCAAACAAAACCTTGGTAAATATCATCAAGAAAACGTTGCAGGAAAATAAGAAATCGTGGCATAACAAGTTGGTGTTCGCATTATGGGCTGATAGACTGACCACCAAAAGGTCAATCGGTATGTCACCATACCAGCTGGTCTATGGCACAGAGGCAATTTTCCCCACTTCCTTAGGACTTCCTGTCATGAAGTTGCTTCAAGATGTACAAGCCGAGCCAAATGACTCTCAGAGAAGGATCAACCAGATGATCCATTTACAACAGTCTAGGGAAGAAGTTTTCAATAAGACTCAGGTAATCCAAGAAAGCATCAAGAAGATTTTTGACAAAAGGGCCAAGGAAGATGATTTTGAGCTAGGAGATTTGGTGTTGAGATGGGACGCCAGAAATGAAGACAAGGGAAAACATGGAAAATTTGACAGTCTGTGGAGAGGACCATACATGATCCAAGCTTTCAGGGGAAACAACGCTTTCTTGTTGAACAACGCTGATGGGACAGATCTGCCAAGAGGACCTGTAAATGGCAGAATGCTGAAACATTATGTGCCACCTCAGTAGAAACTCAAGTTTTCACTCTCCATTGTACATACCGTTCTTATTTTTATTTTTCGCCTGCATTTTTTGAGTAAAGAACATTAGTCAGTTGGTTGAAGCTTGAAGAGAAGGCCCTAACCCACTAACCACTGTTCTTCCAATTTTTTAGAATAAAACCAATGAAGGCTACTAGGCAAAAAATTTCAGAATGACAGGAACCAGGATTCTTGGCACTTCACAGGGCAAGTACCATCCCCAAGTGGAGTCGTTGTTATCACCCTATAAGTTATAGGATCAACTGGTGACTGGGATATTATCTGTCTCTAGTATATTTGTTGACAAATGATTTTTCATTCTGCAAATAATTTGAAAAAGAAAAGAAAAGAAAAAAAGAAAATAAAAGAGGGTATAAAAAAAAAAGTGAAATAAAATCCCCATGCAATAATAGTAACTTGGTCCATACCTTTCAAGCATGGCCAAGTTCTTTTTAAATTGATGTTAATAGGGTAGTGAATGAGTTTGGCTAAACAGTTTAATCTTAGCCAAAATGTCTAGGTTAGATTAGTGAATAAATCTGGCCAGACTGTCTAATCTTGGTCAGATAGCCCCAGGGTAGAGTAAATTCTTAACCCAACAGTCTAATCTGGGTTAATTGTCATAGGAAGCTGGGGTAGAATATAGGCTAGTTTCTTTATTGTTTCATTTTAATAAAACCAACTTGATGTAAATATTGCACCATGTTTCATATGCTTAGAAGATCGTTTGGACGAGCCCCGTGGTGGTGTCTACTTGAAAAACCTTGGAAAAACCCATAAAATGCATTTATCCTAAGTTTTTCCCCAGCGCATGTGTTTTCTGCTCCCCCACTTATGCTCCTCGCACCTATCAATGGTCCTGATCGTGGCGCCCAAATCTACGGTGGACAGAGCATTTCAACCCCCCCCGACCATNGGGGGGGGGTCCGGAATCGCTGGTAAGACCCTCGCGCATCTGGACGGCCCAGGATCGAGCGTGCAAATCTACGATCAACGTTGCATTCCGGAACCCCCTGTCTGTTCTGCCTTTAATGGAGGGGGGGTCTGGAATGTTTCATAAACAATGCGCATAGATCTGTGGCTCAGAGGCAGGCACGCGGATTAATGGCCCAAGATGTATTTCGGACCCCCCGACTGATCTGCCCTTAACTGAGGGGGGGGTCCGGAATGGTATTATCCCTCTGGAAAGTCCCTTTTTATACGTGGCAGAGATCTAATGGCCCCGAGTCCCATCATCTCCTACTGTCTGACAGACCTCCGTCACCTCTGGACGTCACCTTCCACCTTTCCCGAAATGGTCATGTCCCATAACTGTTGTCAGTCCTTCCCCCCCCCATTCGCTCGTGGCAAGCCCCTTACTATGACTTTTACCTCCAATCGCTAGCCGCCACATCACCCATCCGTATCCCTCAGCCACCGTCACCCACCATCTCACCCTCAAAATGATTCGTTGGCCATTTATTACTGGATAACCTATCCGTTATCCAGCTGACCTGTCTCCCGCGCCCAACCGACCCCCGTTTACTTAAAATTATCATTATTCCCCTTACTTTCTCTATTCACCCATCGCACCAGAGAAATTCACCGCTTACTCCTCTGTTACATTCCATTGCCCTCATCCACAGTCAGTCGCCCCCACTAACGTTGTGTTTTATTGTAGGTATTGTTGTAGAAATGGCGCCAAAGTCCAAACAAGCAGAAGGAGAGGAGAACCCGTTTCTCCCACCTCCTGTCAACCTGGACAGGATCCCATTGGTCGACAAAGACCGATTAATCACAGATACAAAATGCGATTTTGATTTCTCATACCTTTAGTCGTGGCTCAGGGAAGTTTTCCTGAACCAGAGCGATGAAATTGGACTCTAGGAGTCCAATTTACCCCTCTACCTTTTCCCTCAGATCCACCATTTTCCCGAGTTTGCTCTCAAGTGTGAAGCCCACTACATTCCCAAACAAAGAGCCATCATCTCCTCCTCCGAAGAGATCCTGTTCCTCATCACGCTCGAATCCATAGACCAGATGATGCAAATCCCCCGAGCGGACTCTGCGTCTCCCTTCAACCTGGAAATTCTTACAGAATTATACCAGAATATGACCTTCCCCCAAAGAGCTCAAATATTCGAGCTTTTCCTTCCCCCATCCGCTCAATTTCCCTCCACAAACCCTCCTTATCCATCTTCCATGTTCTCGACTAAAGGAAACTAGGTCATCTCATCCCTTTGTGCTTTGTTAGGATACTATTCTGATCAATGGGTAGATGAACCCATTCTAGGTTTTCTATCCATCTTCTCTACCGATGAAAAGCCCACCACCCAGTTTGACTTCAGTACATTCTTGGTAGAAAATATTCACGAACAGTTCGTGAATTTCGGCACGGAAGGCATGTTCAGATACTCATCGATACTAGCATACTTTTTCGTCTTCTTCCAGGCGGATAAATTTGGCTTTTCCATGCAGAAGATGGATGGAGATGGTAGACCTTAGGCAATCACAGCATGTACTTCCTTGCTCAAGCACAACTCCACTAATTTCAGCTTCAAGGAGTTCATCGACCAATTCTACCACCCTATGGTAAGTATGCTAAGCGGCAGGCCCGAGCCTCGGATAAACGATGAAGTTCAGAGGATCCTGTACCTCTCGGATAATACAAAGACGGGTGATTGGTATTTATACCAGGATTACACCGATATCAGAGTATACGGGTGCGAGTTGACATCGTATAAGCTGCCCAAGAATCTACCTGTCAGGATTTTTGCTTTGGAATACATAAGGTAGATTATAAATTATGATGGCATCCACTTTGTGGCATTGAAGAAAAAGCAGCAGCTTAGAATCAAGGGGCAGATTGGATCCTTCATCTGCAACAATCGTGGCACTAGGGAAGAAGCGGACAGGATGCTGAGGGAAATGAAGTTCTTTATGAGCTTCCCATGGCATTATGATCCATGTGGGATCATCTCAGAGATGAGAGTTAAGAACAAGAACATCACATATGTTCATGAAGTTAGTCCTGAAGTGGAAAAATTTGCAAATCAGACAGTGTGGGAGACTCACACATTGGTCAAAGTACAACAGCAGGATTCCCCGGCCACTGTATCTCAAATAGCCACGCCACAGGTCCCGAAGGAAAAAATGCCTCGACAAGATTTATCTCCGCCTGTCACGGAGGTATCGTCCGAAGAGTTCTAGATGCATACTAAGATGCCTAAGACTGTTGCAGTTCCTGACCCGACCAGAGAAAAAGAAGCCCCACCTACAACAGTGACCAAGGTTTATAGGCCACCCTTCGGTTCGAGCCTCCATAAGGCCATAACCTCAGCAGTGACGGAGAAATCTACAGATCCTCCATTGACCACCCAGCCAGGCAAGGTGGGACCGAAGCTGAGTATCTTCGAGAAGTATGAGATGATAAAGAAAAGGAACCAGACCCTGACCAGCAGTACTTGCGCCCAATTCTGGAAATAGACGTCGACTGCACAACATAGGTTGCTATCGGCATTTGAAACAGATAAGGGTAGAATGCACATGGCCTTCCTCCAGGCACAGGTACCAGATCCAAATGTGATCATTGACTACAAGAGGGCCACCTTTGAATTCCAGACGAAGGACGTGCATCCCGCCGATCAGATGGATCTGCACAAACAGACAGGGGAAATGGTTTTTTACACACTGGCACATGCTTCTACTGCTGCGTCAAAATTGCAGGTGTCCTTGAACAATGTTCAAACATGACTCAAATTGGAGAAGATTTCATCCTTTGCAAAGGACAATAGGATCAAGACTTTGGAGGAGTTGGTCCTCAAAATCGGTTACGATCCTTCAAATGTGAAAGCAGCTGAAGAAATGATCAAGAAGAAGAATGTTGGCATAGACTCCTTGAGGAAACAACTGAATCTCTCGCCCACAGAGGATTCACAGGCGAAGGAGATAGCAGAGAAAGAAGGAGAGAAAGATGAACTACTCGATGCTCATGGAGCAGAATGCACAGCTCAAAGAAATGGAAGTTGAGATGGAGAAAATATTAAAATAAAAAGAGAAATTGAAGCCAATGGAATTCATTCCAATTTCAGGAGTGAGCAGAGCATCAGTGACAGAAGTCCCATCCACGACTCCATTAACATCATAGGAGAAGACAGCCGACCTGGCTAAGTCCATGGAAAAGATGAACCTGCAGGAAACAAAGATCAGCAGGCTTAAAAAGGAGATTGAGAACCTTCAGGAACTCAAATCTTCCTTTCAGACCAGCCTCTCCAAGGAAAAGCAGGTGACAGAGCAGCTCAAACAGGAGCTACAACAGCTCCGGAAGAAAACAATGGCAGGAAAGACTTTGGCTGAGGTTAAAGAGAGTGTATGGACAGACATCACTAAGTCCATAAACGAGATATGGCCAATGATCCAGATCATGTTTGAGCAGAATGAATTGGTCGAGAGGAGCAAACAGACCATTGAGAATATCAAAGTAGAATTGGGAGACATGCCAACACAGGCAAACGAGATCATCAAATTCCTCAATTCCAAGACCAGGGAAGAGCTAGAAGAGCTGAAAATTGAAGACAGAACAAAGACCACCCCTGAGGTCAAAAGAGTTTTGACCAAGAGAGGATTAATGCTTCAGCTGGAAGAAAAGGTTCAGGCCATGGACCTAGGGGTACAAATATTCTTCGGTAAGATTGAAGCTCTCCAGAAGAAAGGTCTTCCTGGTATGAAAGTAATCAATGATAAATTGATGACACTCCCAGACTACAAGAAGAGATTGGCCGATGTGGCCAAGGACAGTTCGAAGTTTGCAGACATTCAAGGGAGCATCACTGGCAATGCGTTTTTAGACACTCTTCAGTGGGACATCAGTATCCAACATGAGATTCGATACATTTTCCTCACCAAGCCTACCTTCGCCAAGTATACAGAAATGGACGAAGTGTATCGAAGACTTCTCAAAGTCAACGTGCCCAGTCATCTCCGATGGGAGGATCTCTATGATCTGATCGAGTAGCAGATGAGTTATCCCAGTCCAGTCATTTGTCCATTCAGATGAGGTCATGCAGAGGCTTCATCAACGGTCCACCCAGAAATCAGCGTGCAGTTACACCACATCATCAAGCAGTTCCTAGATTTAGGAAATTTGTTAAGTTAGTTAGGCTAAAAATAGATTTAGCACGTCCTGATCATTAATGACAGGATCGTTTGTAATGTGAGTTATAAATACTTCACCTTTTGAAGTATTGAGGGTTTTTGATCTTCACACCCTGACGCTATCAGACTGTAATATTTTTTAAGAGATCTTCCATTAATAAAAAGGAGGCACTTTTACAGGATTCTTGCGTGTATTCACTGGTGATGTTTTTCTCTCTAAGTTGAATCTTATTCTCGCTCTGTTATCATATTGTTTTTTCTGAATCTAATCTTTAAGAGTAAACGAATGTTGCAGGATTTATCTCGTATACCCTGTTTCTGACTCGAAAGATTTTAGTGTTTTATCTTCTGGTGTTTTCAATAAAGAAATTTTTAACTGCTTCTTTGTTGAAATTATCTTTCTCATCTTTTCTGCTATTCATCATTTAAGCTACTAAAGGATCCAGTGATTATATTATCTCACCCTGTGAAAGTTTTTTCCCTTTGCATTTCTGGTTAGTATTTCATATTTTACTCAAAACACAGACCCCATAGCCCAATGGACGTGTAGACTGTCTCAACCAACTCTACAAACACAACAGCAAAAAACTGACTTATTTATTTACCTAGCCTAATATTTGAAATTTGAAACATAGCTAAATCTAATAGAGAGATCCCTCTCTGAAGTTGGAAGGGCTAGATCCTAGCTTCAAAAGTGGTTGGATAAAGTTACCTTAGTAGATTTCTTCAGCTATCAACCTCTAGGAAATTTACCAAGTGCTAACAGCGGTCACCTTGACCAACTCATCTCCTGCTCCAACTGAAGCTGACAAATCCACCCGGTTCATTGAGTGGATCCAGCACATCTTCCAATAGGTTTAGGATATCCTACAAAAGTCCAATGACAAGTACAAACAACGCCATGATCAACATCAGGTGCCATATAAGTTTCAAGTGGGCGACAAAGTTTGGTTGCACTTGTAGAAAGAACGTCTTACAAGACCCCATCGAAAGCTTCGCCCACTCTGTTATGGGTCGTACACTATCACCAAGGCCATGGGGGATAATTCTTTTGAGCTCAACATTCCTCCTTTCCTTGTCCTGCACCCAATGTTCACCGTGGATCTCCTTCGCCCTTATTTTCCACCATTATTGGACACCTCAGAAGTAGAAGAACAACTGACACCAACAAAGCTCAACCATGACTGCATACAATAGGCATCCAATGATCATATTGTGGACACACATATCAAGGGAACTCGACAGCAAAGGATCCAGCTTTATTGAGTCGTCAAAGCAGGGTATCTCCTGCACCAAGGCAAGTGGCTCACCCGAGGCCAAATTCAGCAGAAATTTCCTCATCTGATGGGGGACCTCAACGCAATGGATACCAATGATTCCTAAGATGGGATGATTGATCCATATGGATATCGCTAGCCACCCAACTTTTCCAACTGGCTCAAAACAGTTTTCTGGCAATTTTGGTAATTTACTATTTTTAGCAGTTTTCACTTCCGGAGCCT
>SNQJ01S0246329.1:0-10124 GCA_010110895.2 Picea sitchensis
TTTCTCCATTAAATTTATTATTGAAATAATTTATTTTGTATTCAATTTGAATTATAATACACTCATCACTTCACTTTATTATTTACCTTTTAAAATTGCTTAAACCACTTTGACTACTTTGACCTTTTGGGGCTTCTAGATGACATATGAGCGTCCTCCAACTTCGTAAGGTCGTAACTCTCAAACCGTGAGGAGTTATGTTGGGTTACACATACCACCATAAATTGAGTGACATGTACTATCCATATAGAATAGTATTATATGAAAATATATCATAACTCATATTGTTATCCATCAAACAAACTTGGGTCCATTACCCAAACCTGGGGTCTCCAACTTCTCATGGCCATAACTCTCTAACCGTGAGGAGTTATGTGACATTCCACATACCACCGGAAATTGAATGAAAAGCACTATCCATTTAGGATAGTTTACCTGAAAAAATCATTATCCTTCATCTCATTATTCCATAATTAAGCATGGGTTCTCTTACTCTGCAAAGCGTCGTCCCGTGAGAGCTTTCACCATAAGGGGACCACTTTGGAGTTCATCCATATTTACTTCTTATAAACCATGACAAGACAATAATGAGTCATCTTTACATCAAACAATCTTGGGTCCATTACCCAAACCTTTGTGCCGCGGGGCTTTCTTCAAGGGTTGGCATCAATGACAACTAGCCTTAATCAACAAAAACACAGAGGGTAATGAGCTTATCACAGAGAGAAAAGATAAACAATACGCAGAGGTATTCAATCGCAAGAAGGTGCAATATAATCAGTCAACAGGAACAATCAATAGGGGTAGACAGCTGGGAAAACTATTCTTTGCTCCACATCCATGCACATAAAAGCAGGGTATTAGAATCTATAGGTCGCTATGCACTAAAGTGACGATCGTTGATTTGGCTCATGGACGGCTACTCAGGCATGAACTAATGACCTAGGGATAAGGCCAGAAGATAAAGCACAATCTAATCATAATAATTAGTAACACATAACAGAACATTCATAACAATCAAGGATCGGGTTGCCAAGGAAATCAATTCAAGACAACGGGCATAAAGCTATGATGAATTTAAGTTCTTGATTAAAACGTTGAATAAAACACTTTTCTTTACACAATAGAAGTACAATAATGAAAACACAAGAAAAATAATAATCTACCATTCAAATAAATGCATGCGTACCGTAGCCCAAGGAGACAGCTCTGATTCGGTGTCCCACATGCGCTCTGTCCAGCTCCCTCTTTCCAACCGATGTGACTTCACCGATACCTCCCAGCCAACTCTAGGGGTACTCTTCTTCCCCCTAAGCCCCCCAAGCAGCAAAAGGGACACACACACTAAACCAAGAACATCTATCACCCAACTCACCTCACAAGGTCAAGCTACCACTTGTTACCCGAGATCGGTATCCCAACTCCCACAAGATAAGTCAGTCAAGACAAAAATTTTGCAGCATAACGTTACGCATAAAAGGTGATCCCATACTCCTCCTCCTCCATCCTTTTTATAGGGTTTATAAGTGTTTTATTTCCCAAATTCCCATTTAATTTAATTTTCATTAATTTAATTCAGAAAAACCTCCCTCGTACACATGTCATCCATCCCCCTAGTAGCACCAAAAATTAATTTCATTAATTATTTAATTATTCCTATTTCCCTCACCCAGCTAAAAGCATTCCTAAAATCGCTCCCTGGTGTCCCCATATTCCCTTACACCTTTTAAATGACTTACGGTCTTACTAAATTACTAGTTGAGTTCATAATTAGAAAGTTCTTAAAGGCAAGATTCTTTACTAAGTAGTCATTCAACTTTTTCCTTACGTTTCCCTTTTCTTTATGTTTCCCCTTTTTCCCTTAGTTTCCTATTTCTTTTAAATTTCCCTCTTTTCCCTTTTTAACTAAAACTAAAATTGGCAAGTGTAGAAATCCACCTTTTACCCCTTTTTTCTTTTTAATCAATAAAATTTAATTCGCATATGTAGAAAAGCAATCATTTCCCCCCCTTTTTAAAAATTTAATCCCCCAAAGTAATTTGATTTTAATAAAGTAATTCAATTTCTTACCCCCTTCTTGTCACATGTTTAATTATGATTATTATTATATTTTTTTACCACAAGTATTACTTAGACCTAGATTTTAATTTCCTAGGTTGGGCGACATTTTTATTAGGGTAATTGTTTTTAAATATTATTACGTCATTCATAATAAGGCCAACTAGGTTTATTCAGTTACCTGTTGAAATTGCAACGTGCCCTTCAGGACGCACTAGGTGCTCCAAGGGATCCACTCGCCTTTTTCTATTTTCTTTGTGCAACATGCCCTTCATGACACACTACATGCTCCAAGGGTGCCACTCGCCTCTTTCCATTTTCCTTGTGTGACATGCCCTTCAGGACGCACTATATGCTCCAAGGGTGCCACTCACCTCTTAACTAACTTGGTAGACATCAAAAACCCCGGGAGTCAATACTCCGCTAGGTGATCTTGTGGAAGACTAAGGGCATATAAGGAATAAGGCCCCTACCTTATTGCGTGCCCCTTATAATCATCATGAGAGACTGTCGCAGTCATCCCTCACGACATCATGGGTCATCTCGAACTAGGTAATCGTTAACCTACAGTTCGAGCCAAGATGAGAGTGCTAGTAGGCTATGGAAGGGTTGTTGTCCACACCTCTCCCTCAAAGTATCTGGTTGTCATGCGTGACCCCTCTACTCCACATGTGAGTCTAGATGGCAAGCTATCGTAAGCCTGTATCATCAACAAATCATGTCATCAATAATAATCAATCATCATAGCATCTAATCAGATGTACATAATTCATATCAACAACAATCAAACCCCAACAATCCACTCCCTGTCTCGATCCAAAGTCCATGGGGTGTCATCGATGCCTCTTCATCCTTGAGGTCCGAAGTCCTGCACACTCAAGAGAACCTAGTAAATAACACATGTCTATGCGAACACACAAAATAACATATCCATAATGCCTCATAATCATAATCAAATGACCAATAGTATAATAATCTGGATCACTTGCAAGCAAGTGTCCTCAAAGAATAAGTTCTCTCAGTGTGCACAAGAGCGGGATGTTACATACACCCCCTCTTGGTCTAAAATTCGTCCCGGAGTTTCACATTATGTAAGTACCGAAATAATTGTATCAAATTATCATAAGTATATCTATTAAAAAAAAATGGAAACTGTTGGTGCATATCATATGTGTCCTCCCAGGTCGTCGAGTGTGGACTATAGTTGTCCCACTGGACCTTGACTTGATCTATTGTTCGACACCGTAGTTGTCAAATGTGATGATTCGAATTGAAAATCGGCTCAGCCATGAGCGCACCCTCATCAAATACCTGCAAGGAACTCATGTCAATAACATGTGTAGGATCACTAATATAATGTCTCAAAACAGATACGTGAAAAACATCATGCATATGCCACAAAGAATTAGGTAAGGCTAGTTGATAGGCCATGAGCCCCTTCCTTTCCACAATATCGAAAGGTCCCATGAACCTAGGAGAGATTTTATCCCCCTTTTCAAACTTGATCGAACTCTTATGTGGTTTCACTCGCAAGAAGACTCGATCACCAACTTTGTAACTACGGTCGACACAGTGCGCATCGACATAACTCTTATGTCGATCCTATTCTTCTTTGATACTTTATCTTATGGTTTTCATTTGATCTTCCATTTCTTGGATCACTTCTAGTCCCACCAGGACCCTATCCTCAAGCCGATCCCAACACAAAGGTGTCTAACACGGTCTCTCGTAAAGAAACTCGAAAGGCGCCATCTTAATGGTGCTTTGGTAACTGTTGTTATATGCAAATTCTACCAGTGGCAAGAATTCCTCCCAACGCTTCTATTGGTCCTTCACAAACATGTGCAACATGTCTTCCAAGATTTGGTTTGTTCATTCGGTATGCCCGTCTGTCTCCGGGTGATATGCAGTACTAAGGTTAATTTGGGTTCCCAAGGCCTCTTGGAAACTAGTCCAAAATCGTCTAGTAAACATCGATCCTCGATCAAATATAATCCTCTTAGGAATGCCATGAAACCTCACAATATCACTGATGAAAACTCTAGCTATGTCAGGTGCCTGATACGTCATACGTACAATAATAAAATGATCACTCTTTGTCAAAGTGTCAACTGCCACAAAAATCGAGTCGTGTCTCCTTGTCATCAGTGGCAATCCAACAATGAAATCTGTCGAAATGACCTCCCATTTCGATTCTGAAATAGCGTGTGGTTGTCATAATCCTATTGGATGTCTATTTTCAACCTTCACCTACTGACATATAGACATCTTTTCCACGTAGTTGACTATGTCTTCCTTCATTCCTTTCCAGAAGAATAAGGTTTAAGTTCTGCCATGTGACTCCTGGGTGAGCCATGTACACTGCTCTATGAGCCTCGTTTAGGATCAAGCTCCTCAACTCATCGTTCGGTGGTATGTAAATTCGATTTTTAAATCTCAAAAATCCATCATCGTCAAACATAAATCCTTCAAATCTTGGTACCGTCATTTTATTTTGTCTGAAAAACTCCTTGACCTCTTTATACCAGTCATTGTCGCATTGTAAAGTTAGAATATTTTCACGTAGATTCGTCTGAAGGGGAAACACCGAAAATATGTGTGGTCTATGACTCAATGCATCTGCCACTTGGTTCACTGTTCCCTTTTATGTAAGAATCTTGAATTCAAACTCACTAAGAAATTTCGACCAACGTCGTTGTTGCGTGTTCAAGTTGCATTTCATAATGATGTGTTGTAGTCCACAGTGATCCGTTTTTAGTTTGAATTTTCATCCAACAAGGTAGTGTCTCCAAACCCTCAAGGAATAAACAATGGCTAACAATTCCAAATCATGTGTTTCATAGTTCTCCTCATGCCTTCTCAACTTTCTCAAGATGTAAGCGATCACTCGACTGTCTTGCATCAAGACTCCACCTAAGCCTTCCTTGGATGCGTCAGTGCATACCAAGAACTTTGCATCCATGTCAGGGAACTTCAGTATCGTTGTCATTGTTAACATCTCTTTGTGCCTCCGAAGTGCCTCCATTCATTTCTTGGTCCAAACAACTTCTTGTTCTTCTTCTGCAATTTTGTGATCGCATTTTCTATCTTTGAAAATCCCTTGACGAACCGTCGATGGTATCCTGCTAAACCCATGAAGCTACGCACTTCTGGGATATTCGTCGGCGTAGGTCATTCCATAATAGCCTCATTCTTTGTTGGATCCATGGCGATACCTTCTTCGAAGATGACATGCCCTAAGTAGTGAATCTTCAATTGGTAAAACGAGCATATAGACAATTTCCCATATAATTTGTTCTCTCGTAGGCACTGTAGTACTAAGCGCAAGTGCTCGCCATGCTCCTACATCGTCCTAGAGTAAATCAAAATATCATTAATGAATACTTGGATGAACTTGTCCAAGTACTCGCGGAACACCCCATTCATCAAACTCATAAGTACCCCTGGGACATTTGTCAGTCCAAATGGTAAAACAGTAAACTCGTAATGTCCAAACCTCGTCTAAAAGGCGGTCTTAGGGATGTCCTCCTCCTTGATACACAACTGGTGATACCTTGATCGAAATTTGATCTCTGAGAACATTGTCGCACCCTTCAATTGATCAAACAGATCATCAGTTCTTGGAAACGGATATTAATTCTTGATTTTTGCCTTTTTCAATTGACGATAGTCAATGCAGAGTCTCCATGACCCATCCTTCTTTCGTATGAAAATAACAGGTGCACCCCACAGTGACACACTAGGATGTATCAATCCTAGGTCTAGCAACTCCTTCAGTTTCATTCTCAACTCCTGTAACTTTGGGGTCGACATACGATAAGACGTTCTCGCTATTGGTTCAGTCCCTGGTTTTAGGTCTATGGTAAATTCCAATTCCCTCTATAGCGGCATCCCAGGTAACTCCTCTGGGAAAATGTGTGCAAACTCTCTCACCACAGGAAGGTGTTATAGACCTTCCACTAATCCCTTCTCATTTAACACAAGGATCACATAAATCTTACATCCCCTGCACATGCTCTTCTATGGCTGCAAGGAAGAGATGAACCTCAGGGAAACTCACTGGTTCCGTCCTACAATCACACTTCTCTGTCGCTCATCATCAACCAAGCTCAATTGTTTCATCTTACAGTTGAGTATCGCCTCATGCGATTCCAACCAGTCCACCCCGATCACGACATCAGAAGATCCTAAGATCGTGATGTACACGTTGGTCCTAGTGACAAACTCTCCCAGGTTAAGGGTAAGACCCATAACCTTCCCTCCAACCTTCTGTTTGGCTCCCGAATCCATCTCTACAAAGCTAAACTCATCCTGTTCGAATTCCTTTACCTTAATTCTTTTTAGCGTTGCTCCAGAAATGAAATCTCAATAGCATCAGGATCTATCATAATACTAAGGGTCTGGTCAGTGACAGTAAGGATTCCACTGATGAGGTGTTGGTCATTATGGTGCAGTGAAAGTGGATCCTCTCTAGAAGCCACAATATCATGGCGTATGTCTAGTTGGTGTCTGATGTTGTTGCGCACTAGATGAAACATGCCTTGGGGTTCTTGCTGGAGTCCTTCTTTGACCCCCATTGATAAGATCCTCCTCTGTTATGAGGGCCTTTTGGATGACATCATGCAAGGTCTGAGGCATTAGAATCCTAACCTTTGCATGTATGTTGACATTAAGGCCAAACAAGAGCCTGTTGACCTTAATTTTCTCAATATTAAGGTGTGGAGCATACCGAAGCAACTCCATAAAATGGGCCTCGTACTCGGGCACCGCACGGTCGCCCTGTCGCAAGGCGTTTAACTCGTTGATCTGATGGTCAATGAATTCCTTTGATAGGTACCTCTCTCAGAACCATTCCTCGAACAATTCCCATGGCACATCTTCGACGACCATGTTTGATTGTGGCAGGAGTGTCTTCCACCATAGAAGAGCACTCCCCTTCAGTTGAAAGACCGCCATGCAGACCTTCATGTTGGAGGTATAGTCGCGAAGTGAAAATCACATCTCCATTTTCTCCAACCATGCCTCGGAGGCTGCACCATCCAGGGCACCAAATAACTCAGGAAATTTGACCTTCTCGAGTTCGTGGTGAAATCTAACTGGGCGCGTTGTGGACCCTCAGGGGTACAAGTTCCTTGGCCTTATCTCAGTACAAATGGTGAATCAAGACCTTTGACCATCTATAGAAGGACCTTGTCAGACCATCAACATCCCTTACAACAATCAAATCCATCCCAAGGACTTGTTCTTCCCCTTAGGGGTTAGACTTCGAGGGTGCGAGTACCTCTGGAGGCATCACACCTCCATACATGGCACCACGCCATGAGCCTTTGTGGTGTCCTCCAATCGAGATCACCTTATGGACACGTTAAAGTTTTAATTAGTGCTAGGTTAATACCTAAGGGTTTACTACAGTGGAAAGCCTGGCGATCCACAGTCGTAGGGTTGAACCCGCTCTAATACCATATGTAACGTCCCCGATTTGTTACGACTACAAGTGAAGCAAAAATTACATATATATATATATAGATAGATATTAAGAAGGAAGGAAATGACAACATTAGTTGAACCACACAACCTAGTGACGAACACACACACGCAGATCAGGCAATAGACAACAATGAATCAACTCACTAGCACAACGAGCAAGCGGGCGAAACTTGAGTAAACCAAAAGGATAGAACAACTACCCGCTTGACATAAACATGACAATGCCTACAAGCTAAAGGACAACATCCACAATCCCGACACAACAACCTCGAAGGCTAGTCACTAGAACCTCTAAGGTGTGCAAACTAAATGCATGAACGCGTTACCACCCAAACACCAACAACAACTACAATGAACAAATGCCCACAATGGGTAGCATAGACTCTGATGAAGTTATCATTCGCCTCTATTCATTAGGGCGCGCAATGATCCCCTCATTAAGAATCATGTAATCATTAGGCAATAGGCGCGACAGTAACCAAGGCTCAACATGACACATCTAGACCAATATCCCAGAAGGATTCAACGTTCTAGGAGACCGAAGGCACTGTCAAACCATAGGCTGACTAACCCAAGCCCCAATCGACCAGTCCACAAGACGCAAGGAAACCTGACTACTATAACATTCCTACAACAAAATAAATTCTTGCATCACGAATTCTATTGTAACATACGACACTCTGTACACCTTAAAATAATCATTATCAAACAATTAGCTTAGTGTAACTATCTTCCAATTCCAACATCGGATGGGTAATTTCCTAAAGAGGAATTCATTGTCTTTCAACTGAACAAATAGGAAACAAGCCTCTTAAAATAATATAATATTGTTGACTACTAGATCAAGGCTGACATCATACGAAGCGTTGTCTAGCATATCAATATCAATATAAAAACATTGTCCAACATATAAACGATGTCACAATATAAAAATGATATCTATGTGTACGTAAATCGCAATCATTATATCATTATATCAACACTGGAAACATCGCAATCATTAAATCACTATCATGATCTCACTATCCATACCATTATATCAATACTAGAAATATTGCAATCATTAAATAATGATCATGATATCACTATCCATAAACACTATCCATACCATTATATCAATACTGGAAATATCGCAATAACTAAATCACAATCATTACAAATATAGCAAGGGATATATTGCAATCATTAGATTTCTATCAATATACGAATGTGTTCTCTTTTAAGTAAAACTTGTTGTCTTTTCAATGTCCTTGCCGAATTAATTCGATACATTGTTGCTATATATTTGAGGTATGGTATCGCAGTCTAGTAAATACCTGCAAAAGCTGAGTTAACATGATATTAAAAAACACAGAGTTTATTATTGCTATCCCCAAAACGTTGACACTAAAAGGACGATGTCTAACATATTCCATCATTCACCTAACAGAAAACACTGACATTACACATACAATGTTGTCTTTCAAACTGTACATTAAGGGCATCACTAACTAACAGATAAAAATGCAATACACAAGATGAATTACTCGTTGTCTAAAACATGTTGAAAACCCAGTCTAAATATGTATTGAAAACACAATCTATTAAATCTCTATCACAGGTAAAAACGCAGTATATTTTTCCAAGGATGCAACCATTATAAGTGGGAATCATAGAGTAAATACATTATTAAGTTGGCTTAAATATATATAAATATATGAGTTCGTTGTCTAATATATTCAAATCGATGTATGAATTTTTCTTTCAATCCAATTTAATTGTTGGTTGTTTTATTTCTCTAAATAATCGTTTCCTAAAAAATATAGCATGGGTATCATTGGTATGCATTATTTATGTCTATTAAGTATGGATGTCATCTAAATACAGGTGTTGTCATATAAATGAATCGCTATATCATCTATCCCTATAAACATGCAACAATATAATAAATCAAGGTTCTTATTACAATCTACAACTATACTGACATTATTGCAGTCAATATGTCGCTATCAATGATACCTATACATCGCTATCCATGAATGAAAATATCGTTGTCACTAAATCGGAAACCAACATAATAAAAATCGTTGTCTTTTAAAGGGAACAATATACTAATTCGTTGTATAAACATTTTGATAACAGTCGTTGTGTAAGCTATTAATAATCATTTGTTGTAATAACTATTGATAGCTATCCATTGTATTATTAAAGGCATAAATCACTACCATCCTTCAACCTCCCCAGACTTGAACAATGATAATTGCTTCACTATCAATTGTTGGGTAATGTAAACATGAAATAACATTGTTGTCTAGATAAAATTTACTGTCTTAAATGTAGAATTGAAGACTATAATCACATATTTGATGAAAATAATTCACATGTAATTAAATCGCTCATATTAAATTGTTGTCAACAATCAACACAGTTATTCCATATTACCAACGCTTAGATATGTTGATATTATGGTAGCTACGGGAGGTATTTACCTCCACGTGTAAACCTGATGAGGATAGAATACTCCGAGAAGCAAGAAGAAACCCTAATGAGTTGGCTAATAACCCTAGAAGACTTGTCGGCTCAAGAAGATAATTTATATT
>SNQJ01S0246330.1:0-13133 GCA_010110895.2 Picea sitchensis
ATGAAAGATGCAAAAATTCAGACTCATGGACTGAAATTTGAGCAGTTAAAGATGGATGAAGACGAAACTATCAGTAAGTACTTATTACGTATAGAAGAACTTGTCAACACTATGAAAGGTCTAGGTGAAAATATATATGAACCTTTTCTAGTCCAGAAAGTATTAAGATCTCTTCCTGATAGATTTAACTCAAAGGTCTTTTCTATAGAGGAAATAGCTAATCTCAAAACATTGACACTAGATCAACTTCTAGGAACCCTAACTGCTTATGAAATGAGTATCACCAATGGTAAATCCACTACAAGAGAGGCATCTTTTAAAGAAAATAAAAACACAGACTCCAATATAGATGATATTGAAGCAAATTTTGTGAAAAGACTGAAGAGAGGATCAGACAAATACAAAGGTAAACTTCCCTTCAAATGTTTCAACTGTGGTAAGATAGGTCATTTTTCATCTAAGTGTAATAAAAAAAGAAAGGATCAGACATATGACGATGAAGAGAAGAACAAACACAAGAAGGTCTATAAAGAGAATAATTTTAGGAAGAAAAGCCTTTGTGTAAACAATGATGACGATCCTTCATATGATGAAAACAATGACTCTTCTATTGAAGATAAAATAAATGATATCATGTTAATAGATTTAGAATATATAAACACTGAAGATACATGAAGTGAGTTCTCTGAATGTGAAGCAGTAGTAGATATTGAAGGAGAACTTGTCAATGCCATGGAAGAGATTGATAGACTCAGAGAAAAGAAAAGAAAATAAAAACAGTTACTGCTCGGGTATGAGAAAACATGCAATGAACCATTTGAAGAAATTGCTCTGTTGAAGGTTAAGTTAGAAGAAGCTAATAAGATTGAAGACATCCTAAAACAACAATTGAAGGAAGCCGAAACAAAAGGTGAAAAATTGGAAGTTGAAGTAGTGTCTGTCAGAAAAGATCTAGAGAAATTCCAGGCCTTATATCATCATAATCTGACAAGTATAAAAGCCTCACAAGGATTAGCCACCATTCTGAATCAGTAAAGGAATTCAAAGTTGAAAACCGGTTTGGGTTATGAAGAGGGATCAAGTAGTGGTCAGCCAAGAAACAAAGAATCCATCAAGTTTGCCAAATCTACAACCATTGACAACAACAAACCTTCAAAAACAAAGGAAGACAATTAACCGCAAAGGAGGAATGAAGAAAAAGGTACCAGAATTGAATCTGTAGAACAAATAAATAATACACCCTCTGCTCAAGGAAATCATTGGCATGGAATAAATCGACATGATCAAAGAAGACATCCATTTTCCAGGTACAAAGATTTTTTCTATGGATATTGTTTTTATTGCTCTAACTTTGGCCACAAATATGTAAAGTGTTCTTTAAGATTCAGACATGAGCAATCAAGATAGCCAAGGAATAAATATCTACCACAACAAAGAATGAGACAACTAAGTAACAAACAACCACAGACTGCAAATAATTTGATGGTTGGGAAAAAGACGCAAATTAAGCATAACAATCGTTATGATCCTTTATTCAATGAACCAAAATGTTACATCTTCCATAACTATGGACATAAAGCAATAGACTGTCGCTTAAAGAACTATAAACCATATTCAAATCACAGAACTGAAAACATCAAGATTTGGAAGAAGAATGAAGATAACAAGTGTGGATTAGTGTTGTCAGCTCAAAGACAAAAGAACCCCTTGTATATTGACAGCGGATGCTCCAGTCATATGACATATGACAAAAGTAAGTTCCTATCACTCAAAGAAATTAAATAAGGAAGTGTGACTTTTGGAAATGATGCTCTAGGAAAGATCAGAGGTAAAGGTCTAGTAAGCTTAAGTAATGGAGGAGGCAAAGCTCAAGATGTATTATTTGTTGATGGTTTAAAGCATAATCTTCTTATTTTCAGTCAGATATGTGATAGACAATGTGAAGTCACTTTCATTGTCAAGGATTGTAAAATAAAAACAGTGAATACATGAGAGCTGATTGCAAAAGGGGTTAGAACTGAAAATAATGTCTATGTTCTAAAGGATGATAAGGAGAAATGTCATTTAAGCAAATTTGATGAAAGTTGGTTATGGCACAGAAGGCTTGGACACCTGAATTTTGATCATATTGTCAAAATGAATAATGAAGGTGTTGTGAAAGATCTTCCAAGAATATCTAAGCCTCATAACTTTGTATGCAAATCCTGTCAAATGGGGAAGCCGACTCGTGCTCAATTCAAATCAAAGAGTTTCACATCTTCAGAGAAATTGCTTAAAATTGTTCATATGGATCCGTGTGGACCATTGTGAAAGGAGGGAATGGAGGAGAACGTTACTTTATGTTGGTCATTGATGACTTCTCCAGACTTACGTGGGTTTCCTTTCTGAGAGAAAAATCTGATGCGTTTGAGAAGTTCAAAATGTTTAAGGCGTTAGCTGAGAATTAGACAGGAAGGAAGTTAAAGGCAATTCTCTCAAACAGAGGAGGAGAATTTATATCAAGAGATTTCAAATAATTCTATGACATACATGGAATTAAAAGAGAATATATTATTCCAGGTACTCCCCAACAAAATGGAGTTGTAGAACACCAAAATAGATCAGTTCAGCAGATGGCAAGGGATATGATGAGTGAAATGGACATTTCACAAACCTTCTAGGTGGAGGTTGTTCACACAAATGTTCATATTCTGAACAAAGAACATCTAAGGTTGAACAATGATAAAACTCCATATGAGTTGTGGTTTGGTCGACCTGCATCAATCAAGCAATTCAAAGTATTTGGAAGTAAATGCTACATCAAAAATAATGATGATCATCTGGGAAAATTTTATGGTAGAAATGATGAAGGTATATTCTTAGGATATGAAACAAGCAGTAAAGGATACATATGCTTCAATAAAAGAATGCACAAATTAGTAGACTGTATTGATGTTTGAATTGATAAAGAAGCTCCTGTAAAAGATCAACATAGAGTAAGCACCAAGTCAGATGAAGAAGAGGATGAGAATAATGAAGATGAAGAACAAAAAATTTCATAGTCACAAGAAGATGATGAATCCGGTGGAGAAGAGACACCCAGACAAGAAGAGTCAAGACAACAATCAACATCAAATACTTCATCCAGAATTACTCAAAAGAATCATCTTAAAAGTCAAATAATTGGCGAGAAAGAGAAACGTGTACAAACCAGGAGAAGGATAATCAAAGACATCGAGCAATCACATCTAGCCTTCATATCCATGGTGGAACCCAAGAACTTTAATGAAGCCAATAAAGACCTAAATTCGTTAAAATAAATGAATGAGGAACTGGACCAGATTGAAAATAATGTCACTTGGGAAATCGTTCCTAGGCCAACAAATAAAAATGTAATAGGATCCAAATGGGTCTACAAAAACAAGATGTCTGAGCAAGGAAATATTGTAAGAAATAAGGCTAGATTGGTCTGCAAAGGATATGCTCAAATGGAAGGACTGGATTTTGATGAAACATTTGCGCTCGTGGCAAGATTAGAAGCTATTAGAATGTTTCTTTCCTATGCTTGTCATAAACAGTTTAAAGTTTATCAAATGGATGTCAAGTCAGATTTTCTAAATGAAGATCTAAAAGACGAAGTCTATATGGAACAACCAGAGGGTTTCCAACTGTCAGATAACCCTGACTTTGTCTGCAAGCTGAAATGCATAATTTGATGAAGAAATCCTTATATGGTTGGAAACAAGCTCCTCGATGTCACAGTATTACAGATTGGATAAGTATTTTCAAGACAAAGGGTTCCAAAGAGAGGAACAATTGAAATAAATATATATATCAAAACATGGGTAATGATTTTCTCATTGTGTTGGTCCATGTAGATGGCGTCCTCTTGAAGCAATAATGCTTCATTGGTACAATGGTTTTCTTCTTCCATGCGGTCACGATTTGAAATGTCTATGATATAGAGGCGTCACATTTTTTCTTGATACGCAAATTACTTTCCAGTGCGAGATATTTCTTTCTCAGGAGAAATATCTAAGAAATGTTGAAAATATTTCAAATGGAATATTCTACACTATGGTCCTTTGGATGCAAGTTAAGCAAGGATGATGACTCACACACGATGTTTATCGGAGGTTTCATATAGGTCTATGATAGGCAAACTCTTGTACATCACAACATCTTGCTAGGACATAATGCATGTTGTTGGAATTGGTGTAGGAAGGTATGGGTCACGCACCTAAGCGGAGTCATTTTCCTAGCTATCAAAGAATAATCGAGGATACTTGAAAGGAACAATGAACTATGGCCTGTAATCCTAGGAATCAATTTTCAATTATCAATCCTATTGATGTTGATTGGGCAAACTACATGGATGAAAGGAAAAGAACAAGTGGATGTGCATTCTTCTTAGGATATTCTCTTGCAGCATGGTTGAGCAAGAAGAAAGGTTCCATTTCCTTATCAACTACAAAAGCTGATATTGTATTTCTTGTACCAAGTATTGTGGATGATTGGACACTTGGAGACTTAGACGTCAAATATCTGCTTGATTCCAATTTGTTATGATAATACTAGTGCAATTAGTGTGTCAAAAGTCATGTATTTCACTCAAGACCAAGCATATGCCATCAAATTATCACTTCTTGGGGAGCAATTATCAACTACTATTGTTTCTTTTGCATTTATATTCCATCCAAGATCATATTGTTGATATCTTCCCTAAAACAAAATCTGGGTTTGAGTATCTACGCCTGAAGTTGGGCATGACCTTGTTATAAAGTTAAAATAGTCTATCTAATCAAGGGGAGAGTTCTCACTTAGTATATATCTAATGGGAAGTTAAGAACATAGTCCTCTCGAGTTCTTTGACATTGATATCAAAAGGGGAGAAAAAGGTGTGGTCTACTACAGTTGAAGGTCTAGGAAGAATAGTGCAACCTTCGGGTTTTCCATCAATGCCAAAGAGAGGGATATTGTTGGCATATTTACATAGGAAAGAGTGTGTTTTCATTGATGGAAAGAACCTTAATGGCGATGGAATATTGTAATGATGGAAAAGCGATGGCTGTCGATGATAGAATCAGGAATTGTTGTCTAAAAGATTAGGAGGATGAGCACATGACTGCCAGGGTTGCAGTAGAAAGGCCCTTGAGGTTTAAAGGATCGAAACCATTTGAGAATCTGAATGAATTCAAAAGCTCAGAAGAGATGGCCCAGTTTACCATTACATTGTGAAGCTCATAAAGGAACCAGCGCTTTCCAGGAAGTGCGGAGCGAGGTCAAAGAGATAGACTTCATGGGAGAACAAAGGTCAAAAGCTGAATACTTAGAAAATATTCTAAGTCGAGGAAAAGAAATTGTAAGCTTAGGAGGAGAACTGATGAATTACGTCGGTTAAAACATGAATCTAGACCATTGGATCGAGGAAAGATCATGGGTCATTGATCTGGAAGCGGGTTTGGGAGAGTGGGAGTTGGGAGAAGGGAGGTCAATAGTCCTCGACTTCATGGCTCTACCGAAGTCCTGATGAGATTTGGGTCATCGGATCACAGAGGATCGTGGAACAGTAATCGACATGAAGTATAGCCGGTTCCGGAGTTGGAAAGTGGGGTTTGGCTCATCCAAAAACACGACGAGGTGTGATTTGATCACTCTTAGGTCGATCGAAGGAAGCGTGAACCGTGGAGTTAGGTCTTGGAGGATTACATGTGAAATTCCAATAAAAGTAGTCTTCCCCTCGGGAGGCGATGAAGCGTGAAGTCCCAAAGCGTTACGAAGATTGGCCCCAAAGTCCTGGTCGGTGGTCGAGAGAAAATAGGAAGAGATACCATGTACTGGAGGCTCCTAGTTGGGCATTAGTCGAGGGGAGTCGAGGTGACTCCATGACTGAATACCGAGCTCGAGGCTATGAAACACTATCTTAGATAGGTGTATATGGTCTGCATGGAGTGATCCGCGTGAAGAAGGAGACTTAGAATCAAAGCGACCAAAAACGACTAGTTATGTGACAAAGACAAAAGGTTGTATTTGCGAGAAGCCAAGAATCTCGGGGATAACGACCAGCGATGATGAGCGAGATTCAATATAACCGGTGAGAATACGAGAAAGAGTTTCCATGATCATTTGGGGAGGGCGTAGAGTGAGAAAGAACATGCATAATAGAAAGAGTGTTCATTCTTTTTAGAAGGTGATGCATGTGGGAAGAAAGAGACAGTGTGCATGGGTAGGAAGTAGAGGAGCAGGCACAAAAAATTGGTTCTGAAGGCAACACTTAGAGTATAAGGAAGAGAAGTTGAACAAAGGATGGGGTTGAGCAGGACGAGAAAGAGCAGAGCATAGAAATAGAACAGAGCATAGAAGTTGAAGAAGGAAAAGGTGACATGGAGTTGTAATAGATCGGTCAGTCTGAGAGGACGTGAAACTATTAAGTTTTGTAAGATTGTCGGGGAGGTTGTAGTGTGGTGCTAGGGAGGACTGCCTTCCTCTAAATTCTAGTTGGTGCTATAAGATATTATGGGAGTTGGTGCTTCCATCTGATTAGTGCTAGAGAAATCTGAGATTTGGTGTAGAAATGCGAGTTGGTGCTCTCTGCGAGTTGTAGCTTTCTATCATCGGTTGTAGCCTCATATTTGAGTTGAAGCTCAAAATATTGTGATGTACATGAAAGTTGGAGCTTGATTGACATCCCTAACAAGCCTTTATGGGTTTCCTCTTGAAAATCAGTGTCTCTGTGTATTCATTGTGATTGATCAAATATTGTATATCTATGCATGTTAAGTTATCAGCAACACATTAAATAAAAATCTAGAAAGAATCATAAAATATGAGAAAAGTTTCAAAACTTATATATATAATTGATTCACCCCCTCTCAATTATATTTCCAATAGCGGAATAAGTTAGAAGAGATAAAGTTAGCGAAATCCAACAACGATTGATGCAAAAAGAACCATCTGGCATTTGAACAAATGATTACAAAAGCAACAAAGCACCATATGCTAGTGGAAAAAGGCCGGAAAATTAGCGAAACAAGAAGTCAGAAGCGATTCGAGGGAAAGGTATAAAGAGAGGAGTAGATGTGACAAGGTACAAGGTTGGTTGGTTAATTGGTTGGTTGGTTTGAAGGAAATTGTTTTAGAGTTGATGAATGAGCATGCAAGAGAGATACTATGGTTTTGTTTTTGTTTGGGTTGGGATCAAGTTATGAATGTCATGATATTATTATGAAGTTTTGTGGATGTTATTGTGCTTGTATAGTAGGGTACCTGAGTCTGTAATGGGTGTCTGAGAATAGATTTTTATGCATAAGCTATTATATGAGAGAAGTTCTCACTGTATAATAGTTTGGAATGTTGTTGATAATATAATGGATTGTTTGGGCCCTAATATTTTATTATACAATGTATATGAATCTTTGGTTTATATATGTTGCACAATTACTTTTGTCATGTGTATTTAGCATTCAATCACTGTATATGAATGTCTTTGCGTATTGATGTATGATTCTAAACATGGCAATGTGAAATCCAATGACGCATTCTCCTTGACTAACTTCACCTCCTGCAGTCTCAACTACACTTGGTGGAACCTCCCCTCAGGAAAGGTTGATTCTGCTACTCCTATAATACAGTGGTATCTGTTGGTAACCTCTAAGACCCTAGTCTTGATTTTCATATAAATGGTTTTGTTGTTGGGACTTGGATTTTAAGTGAGTTTTTATAGGATGCTTCATTGGATTTTCAAGTCTGGTGTTGATACTTGGTGGGAAAGAAGGTGCAACACATTCATACAGTAGGAAGTGGAGTTGTGGAACAAAATATTTAGGGTTGTGAAAGTGTTGTCTTCTGATTACGAACCTACGAGTGATCAGTACGAGATCTTTTGGATCAAATTTTCCGAAGAGGTATTTCAATGGTTAGATCATTTTGCAAGCTCCTGGGAATACCTGAGATTGAGCTAAAAGAATATATAACTGGATCATTGAGGGTTTATCATATCTTCACCTGTTAGATCATCAGATCTCTCGTGTTGTGGATTTCTAGGTGCAAACTACTTTGGAAGGTTATATTATCGATTTTGTTGTAGAGAACCATAATATTTTTCCAAAATTTCAAAAGCAATATTCAAAGGATATTGTTGCGGGAAATCCCCTTGTGGATCAATATTTTATTATTAGAAGAAGGAATGTTGTTTGTTCCTTTAGCTAACATGGCAATGTAAACCCATGCTCTTAGGGAGTGTGATTTATGAGAGGGTTCATGTGTTAGGTCAAGGAAGAGTTTTTGGGGGTTATCAAAAGAAAAGTGCAAGTGGCGAATGAGCTCAAAAGAGGGTTGTTGTTCTTGAGAAGGGTGGGCCGAAACAAATGAGAAAATTGATGAAGAGTCATGATCAGTCGCGGAAGGAGATCAACTTTGAGAGTAGTCATAAGAAAGAGCTAGGAGAGTTGTGAGCTTTGAAGAGATGCAAAAGGCTAGCTAGCCAATGGTTGAAGGAGAGATTTTGTGAAAGATTTGAAGGCTCTCGAAGAAGCATATCAGAGGAGGGAATTTCAAAAGAGACATATGAAATAATGAAGAGAAATAATGCCACTAAAGAAGAATACTCATCCAGAACCCCTGAAGAAGTTACATAAGACTCAGAACCTGCAACCCTAGAAAATGTTGGATTACATCAAGATGTTAGCACAACACTACAAATGAATGAGACCCCCCAAATTAAATAATTTCTCTCCAGAGGAAAAGAAACTAGCCCTGAATCACCCTTCCCCTAGTCCCATATACAAACCTGGTAGTTTCTACAACCAATCTTTCTATTAATTATGTTATTTCTAATCCTTTTAGTCCAACAAGTTTGAGTAGTAGTCGCAGTGGAAGTGTGGCGATTGTTTCAGTTATGTCACAACCAGGACCCTTGGGGTTCATTTTAATAGGATCTCCAAGTCCATCGATGGCGCATCAACACGAAGAGTCCTTCACTCGATACATGTAGTTTTGGGGTAAAGGGGATGAATACATAGAACAACATTGGTTTGTTGTGAAGCCATGTGTAGGTCTCGTGGAACTCTAGATGAAAACAAATTGGTTCAGTTCCATACTAATCTGAGGGGTAGACCTCTAAAGTGGTACATGAAATCTATTAATCCAGAGAATAATCAAGGGAAACCTTTCTCTTTAGACCAAGTGAAGTAGAATTTTACAAGGTGGAATTTTGGTTACCTCAGTCAAAGCAACAAGATCTCTCCAAGTTGTGGGAGATAAAAAAAAGAGACGGTGAGTCCACATGGGAATATAACCAAAGATTTAAAGATGCAATAGGGAAATTAACAAACCCTATTCATGAGGATCATCGAGGAGAGAATGGTTTATTCATGAGTTGTTACCATTAGCATGAATCCCATTGACTCAACAAGGATAACTACTTTGGGAGGGAAGCATGGTGAGCTATGAAGATTGAGGCTATGGAAGGATATCTGGAAGCTTGCAGGTGATGAGATCACCTAAAGATAATAATATCATGGAACTGCAAGGCCATATCTCCACATTAACTGACAAGATCCAAGATTTGAACTATACTAGAATAGGTCAACCGTAGGTATGGTGTATTGGTTGTTACATCGAAGGTCATACAAAAATTGAATGTCCAATATTGAGGGGTGAAGGACCCTCTATTCACCCGATGGCGCCTTCACCGGTAGGAACATCGAGAGGGGTTTCTCAAGTCGTCGTTACAACACCATTTCATGGCCTTCTTCAATACCATGATTTTTTGAATCAACACGGAGGCCATATCAATGAGTATTGCGAGATCTATAGAAGTCACAGGAACTCTTCGAGGAACTACCCTATTCTATAAAAGTATATCCTTATTAGATATAATTATATTGTGAATTTTTGGGTTTGCCTAATCATGTACTACCAACCAGTGTATATTTTTGTATGATCTCTCATCGACCAGTTGGATCGTTCATTAGAGTCCAGCGAAAATCCTCAAATGGGTTCGAGAAGAGTGAGGTGAACAAAATTTCAAAGGTGGAAGGACTGGTAGATGAGGACCAGTTTGTTGCTACAATTTTGATGAGAAAGGGAATCTTGCAAGGGATTGTTCTCTTCCATGAAGACCATGGTGTGCATATTGTAGGAATATTACCCACTACACCGAAGATTGTCTGTATCTGATTTCCAAATGGGAAGATTGCTCAAGGAAAATAGGAGATAATATGAAAAATTATGATCCTAGATCTATAGTTGAGGGAAGAGAATCAAATATTAACATTGTCACTAGAGGAGGAACCAAGACTAGTGTCGATATTGAAAATCCTCATCAGGTCAATATCTAAAAGGCGGTTCCTGAGAATACCAAGTATGATCATAGGAAGAATGAATTATTTAAGGACACAGTGGAAATTTTCAGACAACTTTCAAGTTCTATAATGCCTAAGGTTGTGGAACCACGTTTTAAGCCAAACCCTCACCAACAAAATTTCTAGAGAATCTCTTTATAGATGGAGATGGAGCCCCCAATTAAGTCACAAAAGGTTGTTGATATGTGGTTACAACTATTTTATGACATTTTAGACAATGAAAAACTTACTGGGAATTTGCAGAACATAATCAAAAGGGCCTTGGGAATAGAAGGAAACCCAGAGAGTCCATTATTGCTAACCTTCAGAAATAAATGCAAGTAGGATATAGAGAAAGAAGAGGAGAGAGACTTTTAGTTGGTCTCACTTTGATGAATATGAGATCAGGGATGTTATGTTGGAATTGGGCTTTGATGTTAATATATTTCCAAAGAAGACCTTGGAAACGATGGGAAAAACCAAGCTATTTTACTCTCCTATACAATTGCGGATGGAGAATTAATACTGAATTTATCCGATAGGAAGGCTGCAAAATGTTGAAGTGGATTTGGTTGGTGTCAAAATAGTGGCATACTTCAAGGTCATCTAAATAATGGGGGGGGATTTCCGCACCTAGCTCTAGTGGAAATTGGTGGGCCTATGTGAACTATGCTATAATAGATATTAAAAAAACAGTTATGACCCTTGAATCCGAAGGCATGAAAGTAACTCAATCTTTAGACCTGTATCAAGGCCCGTGGTATATTGACCCAACAGAGGAAATATGGAACATGATGTTATGGACCAACTATACACTATGACTGTAGGAAACGAAGAATATTACATTAATCCCACTGCAAATGGATCCATAATTTGGTGAAGCATTCAGTCTGTGGATGAAGACTCTAAAGATGCTTTTGACAACTGGAAACAAGGGAGGTATGATAACTTTTCAAGGCGTTGTAAAATTTTCCAAGAAGTAAGTAAGTTGGATTGGAATGGAGATCAAGGAGTGTCCAAAATATGATGGTACCTCATATCTATAGAGCTTTCTCGTTGACATGGAGGGTATGGTTGCAACGAAACAAAAAATCTCAACACTTGACCTAGCCCTAAAGTCTTCTCTAGAAAAGTGGTGGGATACTCACAAATAAAATTTGTCTTCTTGGGATGAGGTTAATATCGCCATCCAATACTGCTTTATTCCTCCATCATAGGTCAACCACTCTAGTAAGGATCATAAGCTAAAGAGTCAGGTTGTAACTCTAGAACCATATGACGGGTCATCTAATCCAAGGGAGCATATTGAATATTGCATTGGGGTATGGGAAGCTGCACAACTTCCTTATTATTTCTAGGTACACCAATTTTTCCATTCTCTAGGAAACATTTTGAAAGCATGGTATGTGCATGAAACTAAGAGGCAATTTGTTTGTTGGAAGATGATTGGGATCAGGTTCTACTAATATTTGCTTATCTTTTACAGTAGAATCTCACATCACCCTAGTATTAGAACAAATCAAGCAAATGTTATTTAATGATGAACATATACCTAAAGATCCTCCCACAAAATTTTTTGAGCATGAACGTCCACTCCAATATATTTTTTATCTACATCCCATAGGAGTACTCATGGCATGTAGTAAATCTGATAAATATCAAGAGGATTCTGAAAACCTGGAGGAACTTAGACATAACATTTAAGGAATCTATAGGAACAAGAATAGTTAAAGACACTATCTTCGATGATGTCATTAGTTCATATACTAAACCCTTGAAGTTGCAAAAAGTAAACATAGGGAGTGAGGAGCATCCTAATATGGCATCTATAGGAGACTATTGGGATGAAGAAAACTATGTGAGGAGAGATACAAGCTCTGTTGTAGGAGTACAATGATCTCTTTCCTAAGAGTTTTTTAGAATTGAAGGAGATTAAGGGAGAGTTAGGAGAAATGAGGATGTCATTAGTTCATATACTAAACCCTTGAAGTTGCAAAAAGTAAACATAGGGAGTGAGGAGCATCCTAATATGGCATCTATAGGAGACTATTGGGATGAGAAAACTATGACAGAGATACAAGCTCTGTTGTAGGAGTACAATGATCTCTTTCCTAAGAGTTTTTTAGAATTGAAGGAGATTAAGGGAGAGTTAGGAGAAATGAGGATTGAATTAAAATCGGATTCTAAGCTTGTCAAGCATAGACCGTACTGTCTAAATCCGCGAGTCAAGGAGAAGTTTAAGAAAGAAATTGATAGAATGTTAGCATCTAGGATAATTTTACCTATGGATGAATCTGAGTGGATCAACCCTATTTTAATACAAAGCAAGAAGGGTACTAATGATATAAGATTATATGTGGATTATAGGAGTTTGAACTCATCTTGTGTACATGACCCGTTTCCCACTTCCTTTAGTGATAAAGTTCTTAATGAAGTGGAGGGAAACAAAGCCTATTCTTTTATAGATGGCTTCTCAAGATATCATCAGGTTGGAATTCCAGAAGAAGATAAGAGAAAGACTACCTTCACTACATAATGGGGTTCTTTTGATTATAATGTTATTCCCCTTGGACTAAAGAATGCCCCAGTTGTTTTCTCTCGAATAGTTAGTGCTGCATTCCACGACTTTATTCATAAATTTCTTGAAGTATATATGGATTATTGGACCATGTAAAACCTATTGAAGAAGAATATAGGTTTACTACAACTGATGTTTGATCATTTCATAAAGCTACATATTTCTTTAAACCTCAAGAAGTGTATCTTTTGTGTACCCTTTGGAAATATGATGGGACATATAGTATGTAGGGA
>SNQJ01S0246331.1:0-13133 GCA_010110895.2 Picea sitchensis
GTCAAGAATTAAATCGATCGAACCCATGGTGCACCTCTACCCAATGGACCAACCTATCACTTCTCTCTGATGAAAAATGAGGAAAACAAGCAACAGATCCAAGAGCTTCTTCAAAAGGGGTACATCCTACCCAACTCCTCACCCTGCGGGAGCCCAATTGTACTTGTGCAAAAGAAAGATGGGACTTGGCGACTCTACATTGATTAGGGCCCTAAACAAAATCACAGTCAGGAACCGATACCCAATTACCCGAATTGATGATCTTCTTGACCAGCTCAAGGGAGCCAAGATTTTCAATAAGATTGACCTTAATTATGGCTACCACCAAGTCCTAGTAGAGCAGACTAATGTATGGAAGACTGCTTTCAAGTCCAAATAAGCTATTTTTGAATGGCTAGTCATGCCCTTTGGTTTGACAAATGCTCCAACAACTTTCATGAGATTGATGGACGATATATTACGGCCTTTCACCAATTCTTTTGTGGTAGTATATCTGGATGATATCCGTATCCTCAACAAGAATTGGGAGGGACACTTCCAGCATATTCAATAGGTCCTTCACACTCCTTGACAACACAAGTTATATGCTAACTTGGAAAAATTCTCCTTCGACATGAACAATATCCAATACCTAGGATACATTGTTGATGAGCATGGTATGCATGTGGATCCAACCAAGATCCAAGTCATTTGTTACTGGCCATCCCCGACCACACTAACCGAGATTCGAAGTTTCTTAGGACTTTCCAACTTCTATCATAGTTTCGTGTTTCTCCCATATTGCATGGGCCCTCATCCAAGTGACCAAGGCTGGTGGCAAGGAAAATTTTATGTGGGGGAAGTCACAACAACAAGATTTCGATGATATGAAAAAACACTTGTGCTCACCTCCAGTACTTTCCTTACCCAATATGCAACAACCTTTTGAGATTGGGATCGATGCCTCGGACTATGTTGTGGGCGCATTTCCCACCCAACATAGTCATCCAGTGGCATATCATTTCAAAAAACCGTGGAAGTACTACAAAATCATTTCTATTGGCCGAAATTACGCTAGGACGTCAACAAGTATATCATTTATTGCATTTCATATGCCATTGCCAAACCAACCACTAAGAAGCAAGGCATGAACACCCCTCTTCCTACTCCCAACAAGCCATGGGAATCCATCTCGATGGACTACATGTCGGGCCTTCCTTCAAACAAGCAGGGAAATGACTATGTTTTTGTGGTGGTTGATCAGTTTTCTAAGATGGCCATCCTAACATCATGCAAGAAGAATATCACAGTGGAGGCCACTGCCAAGCTATTCTTAGAACGAGTGTGGTTACACTTCGAGATACCACAGAACATCATATCAGATCAGGACAACAGGTTCCTAAGCACATTTTGGTCTAGCCTCTAGTCATTGTTGGACACCACACTCACCAAATCCACAGCTTTCCACCCCCAAAATGATGGCCAGACAGAGGTTGTCAATAGAACGATCGTGCATATCTTGCACATCTAAAACTCCAAACATCCACCCACACATGATGAGAGTCTCCCCTATGTTCAACACAGCTACAACAGAGCCCTTAATAGCTCGGTCAACCACAGTCCCTTTCAGGTGGGGTTGGGATTTCAACCGTTGGGTCCCATTGATGTCGCAATGTCGCTTGCATCCACACAGGAAGAATCATCCCATGCTCAATCTGAAGCCGAGAAAGACACCAAGTTTATTGAACGGATTCAGCACATCTGACAATAGGTCCATGATATTTTACAGAAAGCCAATGCTAAGTACAAACAATACCATGATCAACACTAGGTGTTGCACAATTTTCAAGTGGGAGACAAGGTCTGGTTTCATTTTTAGAAAGAGCACCTTACAAGACCCCATCGAAAGCTTTGTTCACTTCACTATGGACCTTATACCATCACCAAGGTTGTGGGTGACAATGATTTTGAGCTAAGTATTCCCCCCTTCCTTGGCATGCACCCAGTGTTCAATATGGACCTCCTTCGACCATACTTCCCACCATTATTGGACACATCGGAGATCATAGAGAAACTAACATCGATAGAGCTCAAACCTGAATGTAGGAGCAGTCATCCATTGATCAGATCATGGACACTTAGATTAAGGGCACTCATCAACATAAGATCCAACTTTATTGGGTTGTCAGAGCAAGGAAACTCCTGCACCAAGGCAAGTGGCTCATTCGAGGCCAAGCTCAGCAGAAGTTTCCCCATCTGATGGGGGCGCACAACACAATGGATACCATTTCTTCCTAAGGGGGGAGGATTTATCTAGGTGGATATCGGTGGCCACCCACCTATTCCACTGGCTCAAAGAACAGTTTTCATTTTGGCAGTTTTTTTACGGTTTTTTGGGTCCCAAACTTTCGAGGTTGTTTTGAGGCCATAAACCACATTTTGGGCTCGACAACGCCTAGCATGTAGATAGAAGTAAATGCTAAGACAAACAACATATGTACTCCTCGGCTATACATTTCCAATGATGTATCGAATGCCCCAAACAGAGATCGTATGCAAACGTTACGCCCTCGGGAAGTTGATGTATCAACTACCCCCATCGGGGCCCACAAAATTTTTGGCGTTTCATCTCTCGGGGTTAGGATTTTGGATGTTTAGGGTTTTCTCATTTATTTTTAATGTAGAAAATGCATTTGGAGCTTGATTGTACTCATCTTCTTGTGAATGAGCATAGCGGTCACATCTCATCTCAAAGATAAGCTGCCACCATTCGAACAAGTTTGTTTCAGTCTACATTTTTACAGTTTCAGCAGGTTCTCTTTATTGATAGAAGTCACTTTTTATTGTATCTTCGTCTATTTATTTTCTATACATCTATATTTCATTTTGTTCCATTTATAAATTCAGATCAAATGGAGAAAAATATTTTTTTATCAACAGATTCAAGCAATCAAGTTGAAAGTATCTTAGATGTGGATGAAAATATTGTCTGCACATCTGTGCATAAGGAGGTGAATCTGAGTAGCCTTCATCACCAGGAAGGTAATGAGATGACCAAGCTCTTCCACATCAAGATTCAGGTCAAGAAGACCAACATAGATTCTATGTTAGACTGTAGTTCACAAGTCAATCTCATAGCAGCGGATCTGGTTAGCAAGCTTGCATTGGAGGTTCACAATCATCCTAGCCCCTGTCCATTGGGTTGGGTAAACAAGGATGCACAGATAAAGGTAATGAAATAGTGTAATATTAAATTTTATATAAGTGTTGATTTTATTGATGAAGTCAAATTGGATGTAGTACCCCTTGATGTATGTGGAGTAGTGTTTGGAAGCCCCTACATGTATATGAGGGATGCAATCTTCATGCGAAGAGCCAACTAGTACTGACTGATGAAACATGGGAAGTCCTACATCATCAATGAGAATAAAGGAAAGTCAAAGATCTCACTAGTAAGCGCCAACCAAGCCAAGACGTTTATTAGTTCTAGAAAGCAATATGTTTTATTTTTCTTAAGAGAAAATCAGTCTGATGATGAGTCAATGAGAGTAAAGGCATCCCTAGAGGGGTGTACTAAAGAGCATAAACATCATTTGGAGAAGTTGTTATAGGAATATAGAGGAGTTTTCAAGGATCCTAAAGGGATACCACCCAAGAGGGATGTGGAGCATGAAATATAGTTATTGCTAGACTTCCCATTGTTGAATATTGGGCTATATAGACAATTTGTTCTAGAAATGAATGAAGTGAAGAAGCAGTTGCAACAATTGTTGGAGCAGGGTGTAATTCGATCAAGTACCTTACCTTGTGGGTCTTCCATAATAATTGTTCCAAAAAAATATGGGACTTGGAGAATGTGTATCGATTATAGGGCATTGAACAAGAATAAACTAAAGAACCAGTGCCCTCTGCATAGGATCAGTGATCCGTTGGACCAACTGCAGCATGCCAAGTACTTCACTAAGCTAGATTTGAAATCATGATATCACCATGTATGAGTCAAAGAAGAAGATATTGGGAAGACTACCTTCAATACAAGGAAAGGTTTTTATGAGTGGTTGGTTATGGCATTCGGTTCATGCAATGCACCAGCTACATTTATGAGACTAATGAATGATGTTTTACGACCTTATCTAGATTCATTTGTTATTGTTTATTTGGATGATATATTGGTTTATAGCTCAATCTGGGAGGAGCACATCTCACATCTTATGCAAGTGTCAGAGACTCTGAAAAAACGTCAATTGTTGGCCAATCTCAAGAAATGTGAGTTTTCTCAACAATGTTTGGTGTATTTGGGGTATGTGATCAGTGGAGGGGAGCTCAATATCGATCCCGCAAATATGGAGGCCTTAATGAAATGACCAGTTCCTACAAATTTCATTGAAGTTAGGAGTTTTATTGGGGAAACATAATACTTGTGGAAGTTCATAGCTTCATTTTCAACTGTAGTCCCACCACTCCACACCATAACAGCCAGTGGTAAGATTTTCTAGTGGGGGAAGAATCAGCTTAAGGCCTTTGATGAGATGAAAAGAAATATCAATTAAGCACCAGTACTCACGCTACCAAATTTGCAGAATCCTTTTGAAGTGGAGATAGATGCAAGTGGGTATGCCATGGGAGTAGTCCTGATGCAAGGAGGAAGACCCATTTTCTATCATTCTGAAGTATTTCATGGGGTGGTTCTTCACTACCCTACCTATGACAAGGAGCTCTATGCCTTGGTAGAAGTTGTCAAAAAGTGGAATCATTATCTGATGGGAAAGGAGATCATCATCCACACAGATCACCAACCGCTACAATATTTTTAGGCCCAGAGTAAGCTACAATAAACTCCGCATTACAAGTGGATGGGGTTTTTACAACAATTTCATCTAGTCATCAAGTATAAGAAGGGTAGCATAAATAAATTGGATATATACCAACAAGCCTAATAATATGAAGCAAGGTATATATCATCCCTTACTTGTACCCACTTTACCTTGGGAAAGCATTTCCATGAATTTTGTAGGAGGTTTACCAACCACACGGAAGGGACATGGCTATTTATTTGTGGTAGTTGATAGGTTTAGAAAAATGTGCATTCTCATGCCTTGTAAAAATACCATCAAGGGACAGGAAGCAACAAAGTTGTTCTTTGAACAGGTCTAGGTGCACTTTGGGATACCAAGGAGCATCATCTAAGATAGGGATACAAGATTTCTCAATGCATTTTGGACTACAGTGTGGGAGAAGATGGACACTAAGTTGAAGAGGTATACAAGATTCCATCCACAGACAAATGGGTAGATAGAAGTAGTCAACAGGACTTTGGTGCAGCTTTTGAGGGGTTACAATCATAAGCATCCAAAGACCTAGGATGAAAATTTGATCTATATACAATACTCTTATAATAGAGCAGTCCACACTTCTACTAGTAAGTCAGCTTTTGAAACTTGATTTGGGTATTTTCCACCTTCACCCTTAGATGTTGTATATAGAAAACAAGGAGAAGTGAGGGAGGACCTCACATGAGATGTTTTAAAAGCAAAAAAAATTGTTGAGAACATCAGGCAGATCCATTTGCAAGTATAAGAAACATTGAAGAAGTCACAAGAAAAGTGCAAGGCTAGGCATGACCAGCACAGAACATAGAGAACATTTAGAGTGGGAACAGAGTATGGCTACAACTGAATAAGGAAAGGCTATAGGGTCCTGGTAAGAATATCAAGGCTTTGCAGTATGGTCCTTTTGAGGTATTTGAAAAGGTGGGAGATAATGCCTACAGACTTAGTCTACCCCCATACATGTGCATTTACTCAATAGTGAATGTGGAGAATCTCAAACTCTATGAGCATTCCATGTTGGATCAAGAGAAGGAGAAGGTCATACGATCCATCGATGACTTAGCACCAAATGCTTAAGAAGAGTTGGTAGAGGACATGGTTTTGCAAAAGCGGTCCAGAGCTACAAGATAGAGGCAACACTACATTTGGTAGATTGGGTTGAAAGGACAATTTCAGAGCAAAGCAAAGTGGTACTCTAAGGAGAAGGCAGAGGAAACATTTTCTCACCTCCTTCAGTAAAGATTTTGGGGACCAAAAGCCTCCCTAAATTGACAGGTATGATCCATATTGGATCATTTTATTGTTTGGCATCTATTTTGATCCTTTCATAGTGGAAAACATTGGAGGAATCAACTTGCAAAGCCATTTTAGTGGCAGGTCCCAATTTGGAAAATTGGGGTTTGGAACCTTCCAAGGCCATTTTGAGGCATCAAATGACTTTTGGGGGGGTTAAAACTTTCCCAACATAGTTTTAACCAATGACATTATTCTACACATCGAGACCTTTCCAACGGTGCAAAAATCACGTCAATCGGAGCTTGTATGCAAAAGTTATGCCTCCTGCAAGTTGACCTACCGTGTTGACCACCATGGTACGAGAAGATCACGGTTTATGAAGCTTGCTACAGTGTCATTTGGAAATTGGCGGAATTTAAATAATTGGCCCAAACAAGATGCATATATATTTACTATAGAATATATACAATTATTTTAATCAGTATATAAAAATTATTGTGTTTCAATTGTTCATTAAATTTAGTACGATTCATAAATTTTGAAGGGATTTTGTGTATTGCTTGACATGATTCTCTGTGATAGATTTCATGGATTACAACGATATTTAATTGAATTCTTTTGTTCTAATTAATTTTTGAATTCTTTGGGTTTGATCACGATATATTGTTCTATAAGCCAGAAAGGCGAGGTTGTTCTGAAAGTTACGGGTGCAGTGGTTGGCGACTTGGAAGAGATTTGGTTTTATGGCCTTGTACAAATCTATGAGAGTGGGTAAGAATTTATGTGCATCCAATATATTTGTTCTAACCAATTCTCTACCATATTAATACATGTCTTTTAGACAAGTGAAATTAGTTTTTGTAGTTGTTGTTTGATGGAGTTTTCTTTGTGCATAGTGCAGTTAGCTTTGTTGTGTTGTTGGCTTTTCCAGAAGCAAGTCAAGTCGGGCAGGGGTTGTTATAGAGACTATGTAGGCCGAAAAAAGTCAAAGGTGAATAGGGAGAGAAGGTGTTATGTTTTGAGGTTGTATTTTTTTTTTGTAGTTTCTGTAGTTGTTGTTTGATAGAGTTTGATTTGTGCATAGTGAAACTAATTTTGTTGTGTTGTTGGTTTTACCAGAAGCAAGTCAAGTCAGTTGGGGGCTATTACAGAGACTGTGTAGGCTGAAAGTAATCAAAGTTGAGCATGAAGAGAAGGTGTGTTGTTTTGAGGTTGTGTTGTTCACTTTTTTTTTTGGGTTGCTTACTGTGTTTATCTACCATGTCATCTGTTATGGTTCAGAGAGACAGAGTTGTTCTAGATTTGCAAGTGTTGGAAGTGGCAAATTCCAAGAGTTACAATTTTGGATTTGTGGAAATGTGCATCAGAGTATAAGAAATCATCGGCATTGTATTTTATATGCCAGGGAAAATTAGGTCTTGATTCTTATTGTGTGTTTCCTTGTTGTCGACTTGTATTTTTCATCTTGTTTTGCAGTTGATTAATGGTATGGAGATAGTGCGAGTAAAATGTTAGGGAGTAGTGCATTATTTTGCACGTGTTGTAGAGAAATGTTGTTTTTAGATTGGATGCATTTTCATATGGTGTTACGGATTGTTTGGTTGGTGCATTGCATTGTATTCCATCTGTTTATTTATTTTTATTTTTTTGGAGGGGGTTGTTTATAGTATAAGCGGGTATAGTTCAGAAAGACAGGCATTTTGCAGTTTGTCCGGAGGCTATGAACATATGGAGGAACTCCGTGTGGTCCCCTACGTATGCACGGTGAATTGTGATAGGGGATGTAATTTGGACAATATCCCTGTGATTTTTCATAGGTTGATTTTGTCGGATTTGCAAGCAAAGGGGAGTGATTTAGAGCTTGTGTGTTGTGAAAGAGGCATAGTTGTGCGGAGGCAGAGATATGGCTATTGCAAAACCTTTGTCCAACCTCTAAAGCGGGCAAGTAAAAATGATTTTGACTAGCAAATTGTCCAAAGGAAAATAGATCGCAGACCTCGGATTACTCCAAAGCCAAGAGCAGGATGGAAATCCGCTAAAATGTCTTTAACACATATATCAGATGCCTTTCAATTACAAATAGCCATAATAAAAAACCATCAAGCAGTCTACATATAAGCAACACATTTTTTTGGCACTGGTTCTAGATGTGTGGTGTTTTCTCCTAAATAGGAACAAATTAATTTATTATAAATTAATGACCTATTTTGCAAATTACATCATCTGTCACAATCATGGATGTGGAACTATTGGAAATGCAGAGGTGCATAAGTGTAGCAATGCGGGAGGGTGACCTGTGTGGTTTCTCTGCACAAGGCTTAAAAACAAACCATCTTAGGTAGACCAAGTATAGTTTTGCGGGGTGAACGAGGATTCAAAATAGACTAAGTGAATGCTTGCTCTATTATTAGTCCTTGTGTGAGATTCTATACTTACGATCCTTGTGTTGAGAATTCATGCCACTCATGGTCTGGCATTAGAAGAGTTGCTTGCATAGACACTTGAGCAATTGGCAAAGTGATGTCATCAGCACTTCTGCATAGGTGTATGTTGCACAGAGCTGATACTTTGTCTATTTAGAATTTGGTCTATATTCAAATCATGTGCGGAGAACTAATACATCTATTCTTTCCACACTGTTGCAGTTTTGCATCTCACATCATGTTTAATAGTGTGCTCTATGCATTATGCAATTACTTGGTTTCATTCAATTTTAAAATTTGCATTGGCATTGGTGTAGTGTTTAAGCAAACCATTCCTATATTATCAATAGTATTTCGGTATCAAATGGTTCAATGAAATATTCTTGATGTGCATCATATAAAAACACTTTTTTACTATCAAATTGTCCAAAGATAAATAGATCGCAGAGTTGTGATTTTCCCAAGGTCAAGAGCAGGATGAAAATATGTCAAAATGTCTTTTAAACATACATCAGCTACCTTTTGAATAGAAATAACGATAATCAAAAACCATCGAGCAGTGTGTAGATAAGCAACACATTTTCTTGAACTGCTTCTAGATGGGTGGTGTTTCCTCCTAAATAGAATCAAATCAAATTACAATAAATCAGGGACCTATGATGCAAATTATGTTGCTTGTCACAATCAGGGACGCAAAACTATTGGAAATGCGGAGGCACGGAAGTGTAGCAATGTGGGAGGATGACCCATGTGTGTTCTTGGCACAAGGCTTAAAAATAGACAGTATTAAGTACACCAAGTATAACTATGAACATATGGTGACACTCGATGCAACCATGTCTTGCGCATGTCGGGAGTGGCAAAGGAATGTGGCTAGCACAGTCAGTACTGCCTATTTTCAATGCTTGTGTAGAGAAGTCATGCCAGTTATTATTGTGCAGTTTGGAACCTGTTATTGAAAAAGCTCTATCCAACCTCAAAAGTGGCCAAGTAAAAATACTTTTGACTAGAAAATTATCGAAAGACAAATAGATCGCAGAGCTGGGATTACCCCAAAGCCAAGAGTAGGATTCCAATCCTCTAAAATGTATTTTATACATATATCGACTACCTTTCAAATAGTAATAGGGATAATAAAAAACCATCGAGCAGTCTACAGATAAGCAACACATCTACTTGGCACTACTTCTAGATGTGTGGCCTTTCCTCCTAAAGTGAGGCAAATGAATTTATCATAAATCAATCACCTATTTTTCAAATTACGTTGCTTTCCAAAATCACGGATGCAGAAGTATTTGAAATGCAGAATTGCAGAAGTGTAGCAGGGCAGGAGGATTATCGGTGCAGGTTCTCTACACAAGGCTTGAAAATAGACCGTCTTAAGTAGACCAAGTAGAGCTGTGAAAACTAGACGAGGATTCAAGATAGACCGAGTGAATGCTCGCTCTATTTTCAGTCCTTATGTGGGATTCTATACTTTCGAGCCTTACGCTAAGAATTCATGCCACTTAAGGTTTTGCATTGGAAGAGTCGGTTGCATAGACACTTGTGTGATTAGTAGAGTGATGTCATCAACACTTCCGCATAGGAGTATGTTGCACAGAGGCAATACTTTGTTTATTTAGCACTTGGTCTATATTCAAATCTTGTGGGAATAATTGTTATGTCTTCTCTTTCCGCACTATCGTAGTTCTGCATCTCGTATCATGTTTGATAGTGTGTGTTCTCTATGCATAGTGAAGTTACTTGGTTTCATTCAAATTTACATTGCAATTGATGTAGTGTTTAAACAAACCAGTCCTCTCTTATCAACTATATTGTTGGATCAAATGGTTGAATGAAATATTCTTGATGTGCATCATATAAAAACTTTTTTTTACTAGCAAATTGTCCAAAGATAAATAGATCGCAAAGCTATGATCGCCCCAAGGAAAAGAGTAGGATGAAAATCCGCCAAAATGTCTTTTACACATATATCGACTACCTTTTGAATATCAATAGTGATAATCAAAAACCATCGAGCAGTGTACATATAAGAAGCACATTTTCTTTGCAGTGCTTCTAGATGGGTGGCGTTTCCTCCTAAATCGGAGAAAAATAATTTACGATAAATCAAGGACCTATATTGCAAATTACGTTGCTTGTCACGATCAGGGATGCAGAACTATTGGAAATGTATAGGCGCAGAAGTGTAGCAATGCGGGAGGATGACCTGTGTGGGTTTTCGGCACAAGGCTTAAAAAGAGACAGTCTTAAGTGCACCAAGTATAGATATGAACATATGTTGGCACTCGGTGCAGCCATGTCTTGCGCACCTGGGCAGTGGTAGAAGAATATGGCTAGCACAACCAATACTATGTATTTTCAGTGCTCGTGTAGAGAATTCATGTCAGTTATTATTATGTGGTTTGGCACCTGCTATTGCAAAAGCTTTTTCCAACCTCAAAAGTTGCCAAGTAAAAATGCTTTTGACTAGCAAATTATCGAAAGACAAATAGATCGCAGAGTTGGGGTTACCCCAAAGCCAAAAATAGGATGTCAATCCGCTAAAATGTCTTTTAGACATATATCAGCTACCTTTCAAATAACAATAAGCATAATAAAAAAAACCATCGAACAATGTACATATAAGAAACACAGTTGCTTGGATCTACTTCTAGATGTGTGGCCTTTCCTCCTAAAGTGGAGCAAATGAATTTATCATAAATCAATGACCTATTTTGCAAATTACATTGTTTGTCACAATCACGGATGCAAAAATATTGGAAACATGGAATTGCGGAAGTGTAGCAAAGCAGGAGGATGACCGGTGCAAGTTCTCTGCACAAGGCCTGAAAATAGATCGTCTTAAGTAGACCAAGTATAGTTGTGCGAACTGGACGAGGATTCAAAATAGACTGAGAGAATTCTTTCTCATTTTTTAGTCCTTGTGCGGGATTCTAGACTTTTGAACCTTCCATTGAGAATTCATGCCACTTAAGGTTTGGAATTGACAGAGTTGGTTGCATAGACACTTGTGTGATTGAAAAAGCCATGTCATCAAAACTTCTACATAGGTGTATACTACACAGAGGCTATACTTTGTCTATTTAGCACTTGGTCTATATTCAAATCTTGTGCAGAGAACTGTTAAATATGCTCTTTTCGCATCGTCGCGGTCTCACATCATGTTTGATAATGTGTTCTCTATGCATAGTACAATTACTTGGTTTATTCAAATTTGCATTGGCATTTGCTTTGCAATTCTTCTAAATGCGTGGTGTTTCCTGCTAAATCGGAGCAAATCAATTTACCATAAATCAGTGACCTATATTGCAAATTAGGTTGCTTGTCACAATCAGGGATGCAAAACTATTGGAAATATGGAGGCGTGAAAGTGTAGCAATGCGACAGGATGACCCGTGTGTGTTATCCGTGCAAGGCTTAAAAATAAACCATCTTAGGTAGACCAAGTATAGTTATGAACATGTGGCATCACTTAGTGCAACCATGTCTTGGGAACCTTGGCAGTGGCAGAGGAATATCACTAGCACAACCAGTACTATGTATTTTCAATGCTTGTGCAGAAAATTCATGCCGACTATTATTGTGTAGTTTCACACTTGCTATTGAAAAACCTTCGTCCAACTTCAAAAGTGGCAAAGTAAAAATGATTTTGACTAGAAAATTATCCAAGACAAATAGATCGCAGACCTGAGATTACCCCAAAGCCAAGAGAAGATGCCAATCTGCTAAACTGTCTTTTACACATATATCAACTACCTTTCAAATAGCAACAGCCATAATAAAAAACCATCGAGCAGTTTACAGATAAGCAACACATTTTCTTTGCTCTACTTCTAGATGTGTGGCCTTTCCTCTTAAATCGGAGCAAATCAATTCGTCATAAATCAATAACCTATTTTGTAAATTACATTGCATGTCACAATCACGGATGCGGAAGTATTGGAAATGTGGAGTTGTGGAAGTGTAGCAATGCAGGAGTATGATGTGTGCAGGGCTTAAAAATAGACGATCTTACATAAACCAAGTATACATGTGCAGACTATGAGAATTCATGCCACTTATGGTCTAGTATTGGCAAAGTTGGTTGCATAGACACTTGTGCAATTGGCAGATCGATGTCATCAACACTTTCGCATAGGTGTATGTTGCACAACGCTATTACTCTATCTATTTAGCACTTGGTCTATACTCAAATCTTGTGCGAAGAACTGATACATATGCTCTTTCCGCACTGTCGTAGTTCTGCATCTCGCATCATGTTTGATAGTGTGTGCTCTATGGATAGTACGGTTACTTGGTTTCATTCAAATTTCCATTGGCATTGGTGTGGTGTTTAAGCAAACCAGTCATCTTTTATCAGTTGTGTTGCTCGATTGAATGGTTGAATGAAATATTCTTGATGTGCATCATATATGCAAAAAAGAAATCAGTGCTTTCTTATTAATTTTCTTTTTTCAGTGGTGGATTTAATTGGCCAAGATTTATTTCATAAACTATATATATGGAAAAGGAATCAAAGATAAACATAGACAAAACACGGTATGTTGTTTCGATATTGTTTTTTTTTTCCCAGTTGTTGGATTCTATAGACATAGATTAAGCATCATATGAATGACATAAACTGAACGAAAGTTTGTTTCATATTCTTGTTACATATTTA
>SNQJ01S0246333.1:0-13133 GCA_010110895.2 Picea sitchensis
ATATGATTATGAGATCATTTATAAGAAAGGAAAAGACAATGTGGTTGCAGATGCACTTTCCCAAAAATATGAAGTTGAAGGATCCCTTTTTTCTCTTTCATTCATTGTACTAGATTGGCTCCAAGCCGTTCGCCAGAAATGGCTACAAGATCCCAAAAGTTCGCAATTGATCCAGCAATTGCAGTCCAATGCTCTAGCTTCCCTAGGGTACTCTTGGCTCCATGAGGAACTTCGATACAAATGTCGTTTGTATTTAAGTAAACAATCAAAGCTTAAATCCACGGTACTTTTTGAGCTTCATGCTACACCCACAGCAGGGCACTCTGGGTTCACCAAAACCTATGACAAGGTCAAACGTTCATTTTTCTAAATGTGATTTTGGACCAGTGTGATCGTCGCCTACGTCAGAGAACCATCAAGGAAGTGCTAGTCTAGTGGAAAGATACAACTCCAGTAGATGCCACTTGGGAACCAACTACCATTCTGTAGCAATTTCCTCATCTTAAGCCTTGAGGACAAGGTTGTTTTTAAAGGGGCGTACATGTTAGGGTCCTAACCCACACATAGGTAGAACAATATATTCGGATGTAATAAAGGTCAATATTAATAAGGCCTTTCAATAAAATATAATAAGGCATATGTAAGAATACCTAATAGAAGCTTTCGATTCTAGAATGATCTTCCTCTAGATGCTTCTTTTTAGTATAAATAGGAGTCGAGGGTATGAGAACCCTAGCTTGGATATTATTGTAATAGAGCTCTGCTCAACTGGAGGTTGCCCCCTCGAAGAGGCCTGTGAACATTCCTTTCAGATTCAAAGTTCTATTTCTGTTGTTATTCTTATATCATTTCAGTGTTATTGAGGTGAATGTTCTCGTTCTATTGTTGTTATTCTACCATTACTAGAATTTTATTTATGTTCTACATACATCTTATATCTGGTATATTGCAGACATTATTTTCTTATGTGGTCAGTGATCAGAATAACCCTTTGAATCATCCCATATATGTTGTTGATGAAGATCCAAGTTGTTGTATCCTATATGTAAATGAAGAATACAATGAAACCCCAATGCTGACAGATCCTCTTATAAGCCCTGTGGAAGAAGTGGATGGTATATGGAAATTATTTTTCGATGGTGCATTCTCAAAAGAAGGATTTGGGGCATAAGTAGTGCTCATATCCCCTACCAAAAAAGAAGTTCATTTTTCCTACAAACTTCAGTTTGAGGCCACAAATAATGTAATTGAATATGAGGCCTTGATATTAGGCCTGGAGGCAACAAGAAAGATGAAAATTACCGAGTTGGTTGTATTTGGAGATTCATAGCTAGTTCTACAGCAAGTGAGAGGCTCCTATCAAATAAGACATCCAAGGATGAGGGTTTACATAAATTAGGTATGGGATATGATTGACAATTTTTGTGTAGCTTTGTATATTTATGTTGTTTTCAAAGAGTTTAATCATCCATCCAATTCCTTATCAGTAGCTTCCGGTACCTTTAAAGAACCAACCACCCCTAAATTTAAATATGAGATCAAGATGAGATATAGACCTTCCATTCCTAATAACATCAAATACTAGCAAGTCTTTGAACATGATCAGTAGATCAAAAAGTCCATGGAAGTGATAGATGAGTTTGCAAATACTCATATATATTTAGATGATGAAGAGGACAACAAGCAAGATATTGGTGGGGAATTTGAACAAATTCCTGAATTCAACAATTACATGGTTGAGTATAGAGTACTACAGCTTAAGAATAACTTCATCCCAAAAGGACTGGCACCATTAGAGAAATTGTTTGATAGAAATGATGTACCTCTCAAACCAATTGTCCTTCCCAAAGATGATAGCATTGAGGAACATAATATTGGGACTAAAGAAGATCCTAAATATATTAAGTTGTATAAAATTATTCTTGACGATCATAGGGAAAAATATTTGTAGTTGTTCAAATAGTACATAGATGTCTTTGCATGGAGATATGAATACCTAAAAACATATGATATCAATATCATGCAGCATCGAATACCTCTCAAACCTGGTACTAAGCCTTCCAGGCAGAAGCTCGGGCAAGTTAATCCTCTTCTTTTTCCTACCATTGAGAAAGAGGTGAGGAAACTATTACATGCCCATATTATTATATCTTTAAGATACTCTGAATGGGTTGCTAATTTAGTTTTAGTGAGGAAGAAGAGTGGGGAAATAAGGTTATGTGTACATTTCAAGAACCTGAATAAATGATAATTATAAGATAACTACCCACTGCCTAAGATGGAACATATACTGCAGAAAGTAGTAGGGGAAAACATGATATCCATGATGGAGGGTTTTTCAGGATACAACCAAGTGGCCATGCACCTAAATGACAGAGAGAAGACATCCTTCAAAGAACCATGAGGAACTTTGATGTATGACAAAATGACTTTTGGTCTGATAAATGCAGGAGAAACTTTCCAAAGAGCTATAGACATCGCTTTGGTGGGTGAGAGAGACAAGTTCATTGTCATATACCTTGATGACATGATTGTTTTCTCCATAACAGATGAAGATCGCATCAAGCATTTAAGGAAAACCTTTTTGAAGTGTGGGAATTTTGGGTTGTGTTTGAACCCCAAGAAGACCAATTTTTCTATGGAAGAAGGAAATATTCTTGGTCATATAGTATGCAAATAAGGGGTGAAGATAGATCCAAAAAGGGTGGAGGAAATCAAAAAAATGTCTCATCCTAAGAACAAGAAAGAGCTATAATATTTCCTAGGTAAAGTAGGATTTATGAGAAGGTTTGTCCCAAATTTCACTGAAATGGTGAAACATATCACCAACATGTTGAAAAAATATCATGAAGTCAAGTGGATAGTTGAAGCTAAAGAATCCTTTCGGATCAAAATAGCCTTGGGAGAAGCTCCAATTTTTATCATCCCAAATTATGATAAAGATATTATCATTTTTTCTTTTTCTTTAGTTCATCTATAATTTTTGTGTTGTTGTAGAAGAATGAAGAAAATCAAGAGCAACCCATAGCCTTTTTTAGCAAGGTCATGAGAGATGTTGACTTGAAATATAGCATCATGGAAAAGTAGGCTTATGCATTAGTCAAAGAATTAAAGGATTTTAGAGATTGTGTACTGCATTCTAAGATATTGGCTTATGTACCTACCAGTATTATAAAATACATTCTGACGCAGCGTGACAATGAAGGAAAGGGGGTAAATGGGTTGTTAAGATTCAAGAGTATGATGTGGGGATCAAGCCCACAAAGCTGGTAAAAGGACAAGGACTAGCCAAACTATCGGTTGAATCAAATTGTAAGGTTTTAGACTTGGATGCATTATCCACAAACATAGCAGCAAAGTTTCAAGAGGATCAAACATAAGAACCATCCTTAGAGGTAGATGCCATATTTTATCAGTCTCATTGGTATAAAGAAATCATTTTTTACTTGCAAAATTTCAGCTGCTCACCAACATGGGATAAATCTAGAGCTAGATCTATTAAGATTAGGGTTGTAAAGTATTGAAGTTTGGGGGGGAACCTTTTTTGGAAGGACCCAGAGGGGATTCTACTAAATTTCCTCACTAAAGAAGAAACTGAGGGCATAATCATTGAGTTTCATAAGGGTATGTGTGGGGATCACGATGCTTGGAAATCCACTACATACAATATCCTTAGAGATGGTTATTACTTTCCCTCTTTATTTTATGATGTAAATGGATTGGTTTGGTCATGTGTAGAATGTCAATTTTTTATGGGAAAGAATAAGTTGTTTCCCTTCGCCCTAAATCCAATCAAAGTTGAGACACCTTTCCAGCAATGGGGAGTATACTTCATTGGTGAGATTAATCCAAATTCAAGTGGACAACACAAATGGATTTTGATAATGACATATTAATTTACAAATGGGTAGAGGCCATACCTACAAGGTTAGCCACAGATATAGTCATCATAAAATTCTTAGAAGAAAATATCTTGGCCAGATTTGGGTGTCCAAGAAAGATCATTTTTTATAATGTGCGGGCCTTCAAATCTGCCAAATTGATTAAGTTTTGCTAGGACTATAACATAGATTTGGGAAACTCTAATGCTTACTATCCATAGGGAAATGGTTTGGTTGAATCTTCCAATAAGAACCTTATCAATATTATAAAGTAAATGTTATCTCAAAACGAGAAAGCATGGGATTCCGACCTGAAATATGTTGTTTGGGAAGACAAATTTAGCATTAAGAGGGCCAATGGAACTTCCCCTTTTTAGTTGGTGTATGGGTTGGAATCCATTTTCCCCATTCAAATCATCCTCCCTGTGATGAAATTACTACAAGATGAGGAAGCAAAATCAAATGACATGCAGAGAATAATTTATGAGTTGATTGAAATTTAGCAGGTAAGAGAGAAAGTTCAGATAAAGTCCCATGCTCATCAAGCAAGAATAAAATAAGTTTTTGATAAAAGGACCAAAGAAAGAAATTTCATGGCAGGGGACTTGGTCCTGAAATGGGATGCCTGAAGGGAAGCTAAAGGGAAACATGGAAATTTTGATAATGTTTGTTTGGGACCCTTCCAAGTGGTTGCATCCCCAGATAACAACACTTATGATTTAGCTCAGTTGGATGGAGAAGTGGTTGGGGCTCCTATAAATGAGAGGTTCCTCAAGCACTTTTTGTAGTATTGATCAACACAGATCTTTCTTAACTTGTACATAAATAATTTCATTTCATTTATGTTCATGAATTTTGTATTTTTACTTCATTCACCTTATGTTACTTAAGCAAGTAGGTAGGTCGCTAACATTATAATTTGTTGAGCATTTTTTTTTCCAATATCAGATCAGTTTTCAGGTCAGAAGGAGATGTATTTTTTAGGCAGAATCCATAACCCAATAGAAGAAATCACTTAGTCTACAGTTCTCAACATACTACAGGGGTATGTTGTCCTTGTTGGAGCCAAATGTTAGTACCATATTTTTTCCTAACCTAATATGATGTTTTATCAAGGTTATAAGGATAGGATCTAGCAAGTTGAAAGCAGAAAGTCAAGTTTCAGGAATTTTTGTGTAGCTCACGGTTAAACTTTCCTAAGGTATATTAAATAAATATCAAGAAAATCCATGCCCTTTATGCGCATAAGGTAAAATGTGAAGCTCTTGGAGCTTGGTGCAGTACAAAGGGGCTTGTAACAATACAAAAGGGGCTCATTGTAGTCAAGAAGGGGCTTTTCGCAATCCAAACAAACTTAAGTGCTAATAGCCTAAGAGATTACAGTGAGACCATTACCTAAGAACCAAGCTCCATCATTTCTAGTCCCTAATAGATGGTACAGATGCAGGAAAGGGAAATCAACGGTTAACATGTGGTTCTAATTAAATTTTAAAGGGGTCCACGACATCATCATCGAGAAAATCCATTGGAAGTTCCCCCCCTCTTAGATCAAGTTACAAAGTTTCGACGATGACGTCGCCATCATCGATGACCAATGTTAAGCATGAGGATGAGCTAGCATCCCGGCATGTCTGCAGGGAATCGCCAGAGCCAATCATCATCTGCCATGTGGACAGGGGAATCCCATTGAATGCATGGGTGGATATGTCAAATTTGGGTAACATGTGTCCTACCTAGCTACCACGTAAGCATAATTACGGACCAGTTAGAAAGAACCACATGTCCATGGCAACGTCAATGTGAAAATTTTCATGCCTTAGCCATTTATGGATTTGGTCAAGCCTAGATTGATGCCTCTCATGATTTCGGTGAAAGATCAATGGTTTCCCCTCCGCTGGAGATAGATCAACGACTCTCCTCATGTCGGCGACAGACCAATGATAGAGATCAACATGGAGATTATCGTCGAGAAAATGAAAAGAGAAACCCCCTTATGCTAGTTTCCACAATGTCGACGACAATGTCATCATTGGTGAAATGAAAAGGAAATGATAGCACAGCATGTCAATGGGGCCCTATCATAACCAATCTAGAGCTGCCACATGGAAATTTGAAACCCACCAAAGTTTCCCTAAAGCATATCAAAAATGGGTGACACATGTCTCGCCCCTCTGCCACATCAGTTTCAGTGTGGGCCAATGAGAAGGCTCCACATGTCCAGCATGGCGTCATCCTGAAAATGATCATGCCTTAGCCAAAAAAAAATCAAACACAGTGAGATCAACGGTCCTAGTTTGATCTCTTGTGCCTCCTATGAATGGTTGATATTTACTTCATAATTTTATTTTCATAGTCACATTCAGATCCAAGTCTCAAGAACTTCCAAAGAGGCAACTACAACCAATGGTCTAGATATGATTATGTCCACAGTGTTAGATCAGAAGTCGAGATGAGGTCTCATAACTTTCCCTCATGGGGTTGATTAACGGCCTAGATCTACCCCCTAGTATTAAAACCTAGATCTACCCCCTGGTATCAAATCCTCTCGGTCGAGTGCGACGTTGGATTTCCCTCGGAACACTATTAGAAAAAATCAGAGAATTCCATGTGGACAAGTGTAACACGTTGGATTCATAGGTCAACACATCAAAATTGGATGACATGTGTCCCATCTATCTACCACATCAACTCAATCACGGACCAGTTAGAAAGAACCATGTGTCCAGGGTGAAATCAACATGAGAATTTTCTTTCCTTAGCCGTATTTTTCTCTTGGTCAAAATAAATCGATGACCCTCGTACGTTGTCGAACTACCCCTTACAACTCCATATTAATGGTTGAGATGTGGTCTTGGAGTCCCCTCATCAGAGTCATGTTAGAATTCTAGACCCATACTCCTCCAATGGACGGCCTAGATCTTCTCTCGGGACCTTTTCAAGTTAGACCAATCAACAGTCTAGATCTTCTCTCGGGCCTCAAAGCATTATGGTTAAGTGTCACGTCATCCTGCCAGCGGAGCACTGTCAGATCCAATCAGAGGCTGACATATGGACATGTGTAACTTGCCACATACATAGGTAAAAATCCTAAATCTGGGTGACACGTGTCCTATCCCCCCTACCATGTCAGTATGACCATGGACCAATAAAAAGTTGCGACATGTCCAGGGTGATGTCATCATGAAGATGATTTTCCTTAGCAGGATTTTTTCCCCGGGACCAAGCTATATTGAAGCCTCATTTTAAATTTTGATCTCAGATCGACAATTTTGATTTGATCTAATGAAGTCCCCAGAGCCCTTATCATTGAACTTCATGTTGAAGCCTCAAATTTTTTCCTCCGACAGGCCTAACTCTGACAACAGTATAGATATCATCCTAGCTCAGATAGACAGTCGAGATGTAATATTTGAGATCCCTCGTCAAAGTCTTTTTTGAATCCCAGATCCTGATCGCTCCAATGGATGGGAATTTGATCAATGGTCCGGGCTCGATTGAGTGGATTTGATGGTTATTGAGGTTTACGCCCTTGCGCGCATTTAAAGGATCAACATTCCAAATTGATCGTTGAGATCGATCTGACGACTGATGAGTCTCACGCATGTGTTAATTTGATTTTGAGAACCCAGCAGTATATGAAATGATTGCAGAGTCATTTCAGGGACAGAGCTCAAGTGGATATTTTGGCTTGTGAATATCCAGCTACCCCATGATCTCAACGTAACCAATTTGAGCAAGTAAAAATAATTCATACAGTTTTACCAAAGGGAAAACCATTAAAGAATCAAGAAGAAGGAAACAATTTGAAGAAGATGGAAATGGTTTCAAGAAGTAGTTTAGGGCATGAGCGAGAGGAATAAAAGAGAACACAGGCACCCATTGTCAAGGTTGGAAGTTTGGGGAATTTAAGAGTTTCTTATAACCAGAGTTGTTTGGCCAGTAGAATTGAGCGCAGACAGTTGGTAAATGCGGCAAGAAACTAGAGATTCATCCCCTATATTTAAGTTTTACTTTGTGATTTATTCATCTATTGTATTTGTGTTTCTGTAAAGTATATCCTACCATTTTTTCTTTCTTATATCAGATCTGATTTATAAAGCTCAGACATCAGATTATACCTTATGTTCAATTTTATTGCATGATGTTTAATCCTGATATAGAAATGATTTCCTCTAAATGAATGATCATTTCTTATCAGTTTCTTTATGCATTTAAATGATATGCAGAGGGTACCTCCTAGAATTTGAATGTATAAAGATGTTAACTATTTGAAGAATGTGTTTGTTGATATGTTTACACTTGTTAGAGTTGATAAATTATTAATTTCTCGGCGTGTTGTTGTTTTCCATAGGCTATAGGATTCATTTTTAACAATGCCATGTATGTTTATTATTTTTTTCCTATAATCCCCCATTTCATCTTCCTTTCAAGCTTGATTGTCTGAGAAACTCGTGGAAAAATGCCTCCGACAGTTGAGAGCATTTGTCAGCTGAACTGAGACTATTTGAGTTCATTTAATTTTAGAAAGAGAGAGGGAAAAACTTCCCAAAATATTTCACAATTATTTTACTGCAAATCTGGCCTTAAGATTCATCCTGAGTCTTGGCCCCTCGGGTGCCTAGGTATTGTTCAAATAACAGCCTGGAACATCTCAAGGGATAACAAGACAAATGAAGATAGTATTGTGTTGATATTCCGATTTTATCTGGATTTCATTATAACTAGAGAAACCATCCATGAATGTTATTGGTTAGAATTTGATTCGGGTGGAGCCAAGAGGAGATTTCCAAGTCCATCGAGTGTGCATATTCGACAAAAAATTCAAAGTGCTCCAAAATCGATTCATAGAATTGGTAAAAGTTCAGTGCACCTACTACGGTATTGAATAGGATACTTGGGAGAATGAATATGTTATGTGGGCAAAGTACCCATGACTTTTTGAAGAATTTCAAAGTTTTTGTTTTTGTTTTGTGTATGCACTAAGGATAGTGCCAAAATAAGGGGTATGGGAATGTAATACCCTGGTTTTGATTCCCCATATTAATAATGTATTTTGTTTATTTGATGAAATTTTTAAGTGCTTGAACAATTAAAAGGGGATGGAGTTCCTAGGAATTGTAATACTTTGATCATTATCAATAATAAAATACATTGTTGGTTGTGAGATGAACAAGGAAAAGAGTTATAGAGGGATATTATTACATGAGTGAGAGGGAAAGTTGAGGGTCTAAGACTTTACATTTTTTAAATTATTTTTGTTTTACCCACCTTGGAATTTTGTAGAGAAAGAAGGGGTTATGTGTTATGTTTTTTTTTATATTTAAACCCTTTTCTTGATTGTCTTGGGGGTTGTCCATTCATTCTCATTGAAATCATTTTTGGATTCATTCATCTCTAATTCACTCTTCTGCTCATTATTGGTTTTGCATGGGGAAAGGAAAAAGAAGTGTTACAGGAAAGTAACAATGGTTGGCCATTCGTAATTAATTCTTTGTCCTTTGCTTTGTGGTCAAACAATGCTTTCATGTCATCTTGGTACTTCTGCATCTTTTCATCAACTTCGACTCTATGTTGTTGAACCTCAATCAGCTGATTTATTCTCCTGGTTACATGATTGGGTTCTTCGTTTTGATCATGCCATAACTTCATCACTGGTAGTGCTAGGTTTATAGGTAGAACAGCATCTGTCCCATAGAACATTTGAAAAGGTGAAATGCCGATAGACCTTTTAGTGCTGATGCGGTTTACCCATAATGTGTATTTTAAGTGCACATGCCAAGACCTTTTATTTTCATCCAATACTTTCTTGATTATATTTACCAGGCTCTTGTTAGATGACTTGGCCAATCCATTCCCCTGAGGGTAATATGTTGTGGAATGGCCAAGAACGATGTTATACTTTTGACAGAAGATGATCATAGACATAGATTTAAAGGCTTGGGCATTGTCAGTAACTATCTTTCGGGGACAATTGAATCTTGACAAAATATTGTCTTCCAAGAAATCGATTACCACCGAGTCTGTTTCCCTTTTGGTTGGAATGGCTTCCACCCATTTAGTAAAATAATATGTAGTTGTTAATATCCACTTGTGTTGAGCACGGGAATGGGGATTAATTTCACCTATGAAGTCTAGACCCCATTGCTGAAATGGGGCTTCAGCTTTGACTGGAACTAGAGGCAATGTCGGGAGCTTCTGTTTACCTGCGAATAGTTGACAAGGGTTGCAGGCATGCACTTTGGCATTGACGTCCAAAAAGAGTTTTGACCAGTAGTACCTAGCCCTCAAGATCTTGTAAGTTGTAGCTATCCATGCGTGATGCCCCCCACATAATCCCTCATGAAATTCGTCTATAATCCGTTGAGTTTATGATTCAACTAAACAGACTAACAGGAAACCGAGTGGATCCTTCCAATATAGCTGACCTTCGGCGATACAATATTTAACTGCATGGAGTTTTAAAGTTCTGTCTTTAAATGGTGATAGTTCATTTGGGCATTTTAGGGTCAACAAGTAAGACACTATGTCTCTATACCAGCCCGATGATAAGAACTTCTCTTCAATCTTGTTTGGACTTGTTTTCTCATCCAGCTCGTTTAGGTTCGTGTCTTCGTCGCCTTCCTACAGGCAATTGATATCTAGGGCTCTAAAATTTGACTCAGCGAAGAGTTTGGCTAGGCCTTTCCCTTTTATCAATTTGGTCGGTTTAACCTCGAGATCGAATTCTTGGATTTTAGCGAGCCATCGCCCTCTTCTTTCGTCACTGTCTGGCTGTACCAATATATCTTTCACAGAACTGGTAGGCACGTACGCAATTATCTTTGAGTGTAGTACATAAGTTATGAATGTCATTAATGCTTTTACCATTGTGTACGCCTATTTTTCTATTATGTCATACTTCAGTTCTACATCTCTAAGGATTTTGCTAAAAAATGCGATCAGTTGTTCGAATCCTTCTTCATTCTTTTGTAGGAGAACCGCGGCGATAGTGTGTTCAGAGGAAAATGAGAAAATAAGAAAATATTTCAGATAGTCTGGGCTTGCTACCACAAATGCCTCGCTTATGAATTTCTTAATATGCGCACAAACGATGCTCTGGCCTCGGTTGTCCAATTTACCCCGTTGTCCTTCTTCAACATGCCTATGATCAATTTTACAATCTTAGTGAAATTTGGGATAAACCTTCGTAAAAAAATTATTCTTCCTAAGAAAGATTGAATCTCTTTTACATTTCTGAGAATATTTATAGTATCTATTGCTTCAATCCTCTTAGGATCAATCCTAATTCCATCCCTAGATACGATATGGCCCAAAAGCTTACCTTCCCGCATAGTGAAATGTGATTTCTTTGGATTCAAAGATAGACCAAACCTGCGGCATTTTTCAAAAGTCTGTTTAAGATGGATCAAGTGTTCTTCATCGGTTTTAGAGAAAATCGTCAAATCATCGAGGTAAATGACTACGAACTTGTCCCTTTCTCCTATAAAAGTGATGTCCATAGCGCACTGGAATGTGGCCCCTACATTCATCAAACCAAAAGGCATTTTGTCATACATAAACGTACCCCATGGTGTGGTGAAAGCAGTTTTTTCCATGTCTTGCTCATTCATGGCGATTTGATTATAACCAGAGAACCCATCTATCATAGACATTCAGTTTTCTCCAACAACTTTTTCTAACACATGGTCCATTTTCGGCAGCAGATAATTGTCCTTGAGAGACGACTTATTTAAGTTTCGGAAATCCACACACAGTCTGATTTCCCCACTCTTTTTCCTGACCGGGACCAGGTTTGCTACCCAGTCCGAGTATCTCAGAGGCACGATTATTTTCGCATCTAAAAGTTTCTTAACTTCTTTTTCGATCACAGGTAACAAAATGGGGTTAATTTGTCTAAGCTTTTACCTAAACGGTTTGACCCCAGGCTTCAAAGGTATCTTGTGATCAATTATGGAAGTGTCATACGTTCTTAGCTCATCGTAAGACCAGGAGAAAACATCTTTATACTGTCTGAGTAGGTCTTTATACTTAACTTTCATTTCGGGAGGGAGGAACTTGGATATTCTTACCACCCTGGATTCTTTTTCAATTCCTATATCACAGTCCTCCACTTCTTCTAGTTGGGGCTGTAAAGTGGATTTTACGGGTACGTCATTCTGATCAAAAAGTCTTTCTAAAGGAATCAATCCTTTTGGAATCTGGTTGTTTTTGTGGACCAGCATACAATCATCCGCATTTTTTTCTCGGAAGGTTTCAAGATCTTCCCCTTCCTGCATGATCCACATCGGGTCGTTTTGATTTTCTTGATCTGCATGAGTTTTGGAATATTCACCCACTGCTGCAAGGAATTTCTTAATTTGTTCGTCATCCTCAAAGACCTGTCAGTGTCGGATATTGTCTGGTATAGAGGATTTGTATCTGATTTCAATGTGATACTTCAATTTGAAAGTCGTGGGAGGAGAGAAGGTTGAAGCTGCTTTTTCCAATGCATCAGCATGTAAATTCTTTGCGCGAGGGATAAAGTGGACATTTACGGATGAGAAAAAGTTTTCCATGAGATCCCAAGTGTTAGAAATCTGTAAATTTCCAAGAGGTTGACAACAGAAGAAATCCACAAAATGTAACTTTATCCAACCTATTTTGAAGTTGGGATCTAGCCCTTCCAACTTCAGAGAGGGATCTCTCTATATGATTTAGCTATGTTTCAAATTACAAATATTAGGCTAGGTAAATAAATAGGTCGGTTTTTGTCATTATAGTATTTGTCGAGTTGGTTGAGTCAGTCTACACATCCATTGGGCTATGGGGTCTATGTTTTAAATAAAGATGAAATCCAAACCAGAAATGCAAAGGAAAACTTTTGCAGGGCGAGATAATATAATCACTGGATTCTTCGAGAATAAAAATGAGGAACAGCAAAAAAGATGAAAAAGATAATTTCAACAAAGAAGCAGTTAAGAATTTATTTATTAAAAACACCAGAAGATAAAACACTAAAATCTTTCGAGTCAGAAACAGGGTATACGAGATAAATCCTGCAACATTCGTTACTTCTAAAGATTAGATTCACAAAACAATATGATAACAAAGCGAGAATAACATTCAACTTAGAGAGAAAAACATCACCAGTAAATACATGCAAGAATCTTGTAAAAGTGCCTCCTTTTTATTAATGGAAGATCTCTTCAAAAATATTACAGTCTGATAGCTTCAGGGTGTGAAGATCAACAACCCCCAATACTTCGAAAGATG
>SNQJ01S0246335.1:0-13202 GCA_010110895.2 Picea sitchensis
TAGATCTAAGATCCCTTTGGGTCTATTGTCACTGCTAGCGAAAAGGTCCTTTTTCCTAGTAGTGACAATAGGCCCAAAGGGAAAAGGTCCTTTTTCCAAGTGTATATCTCCTACAAATTCCCTCATGATATAAATTATATACAATTACATACCTCTGAAGCTTGTAGCCCCATCCATCTTGTCTTCTAATATGAGACAGTACATCATCTGAACAAGAAGAAGTCAGAAATCTGAAGCAGAAGGTTTAATGTCTAGGAAAATGTCAACAAACCTGAAAAACCTTGAAATTCCAACTTTGACGGATAGTCAATCTGAGAAGTGTAGTAGATTCATTGGGGAAAGGAGAGTTTTTCTATGCCAAAAATCTCTCCAACTTATCTCAATAAATGCTTAGCGAGCTTCACAAAAGTGTTACTGCAACTGTTGTAGTGAGTTTTAGGTGAAATTTCAACTTTCACCAAGTTGCAATATGAGACCACTAGGAGGAGTGCTAGGATAGGAAAAGTTGATCTATGAAAAAATTCATCTGAAGTTACTCTAATAAATTTCTCAACGAGCTTGACAAGTTCAGGTTTGTGTAGTGGAAAATTGTAGCAACAACCAAAAACTGTGAAGTGGAAATATTTCAACTAGATTTGATAACATGTTGATTTTTCTTATTCTCAAATCTTGTATTTATTTCCTTATGATTTAATAACAAGATTCACTTTCATACAAAAATTATCATAGAATAAATATACACTAAAAATCTCAATTATAGTATTGTAGATGAAATAACAAGATCTAGAAATATTAACCATGCACAGTAGACACAAGAACATGACATAAGAACATAAGAGTTTATCCTGGGAAACCCAAACTTGGGAGAAAACCCATCAACCATTCTTATAGAAGAATTAAGTCCAAGATATTACCAGTACAACACCATCAATGGCAAAAATACCATACAGAGAAGATCATCCCCAAGGCTAGCATCTCCAATACCTAGCTCCTCGATAAGATGACCAAGAGAAACCAAGAATTTTCATCCCAAGTGTGGCGTACTCATCAACATACCAGAAATAGTGAAATTACCAAAATTACAGCTACAACTGCCTTGTGTGCACTCCAGAAGGCGGTGTCTGAATGTCCAAATGAAATGACCTGATCCTATATTTATACTAATCTAGGCGCCTGTCTAGGGCCAACTTCTTATTTTGGGTCTTCAAATTACTTTATTATTTTCTATCTTTTACTGGTGGGGCCGACTTCTCCTCTTCCAGGGGCTTCTATAATGGTGTATATGGGTCTTCTTGTACTTTCTTGTGGAGAATGACTAGCCAAAGTTGAAAATCTTCAACATCGCATACATAGATAATTCTTGTAACATTCCTGAATTGTAGGAAAATATGTACACATAGGAAATTCTAGTAACTATAATGAATTGCAGGAAATTCATTGTACATGGTCATTTATGTAATTATCTGAAATAACAAGAAATGTTGTATCTTTTGTAAATACATATAATTTCTGAATGTAACGGTCAAATATGTAACTTTCATTTCAGAAGTGTGATAGGTTAATCTGTCATTCCTTGCAAAGCATTTCTTTCCTGTATTTTTCATTAAAATTTTAGGATCAAACAATGACTAGTAACTTAGGGTGATGCACTAGACTTTACATTATTTGACTGAAACATAGTATGAGTACAGATCTACACCGAGTGTTTTCATATGAAGTGACAGTTCACCCAATTGAAGGTTAAATAAGTCTCTTTTGTCATGAGAATAACTCTTAGTCCCTAAGTCAAATGTTGAGCTTTCTTGTTTCAAGTTTGCATTTGATTTAGTTCTGCATACATAGTGTCGACACTTCATAAGTTTACTTACCTTGGTTTGATAGAAAATACTTCAAAATTTAGTTAATTAAATTACAATTAAAATGCTTGACATAAATATTGCAATTAATTCCCCACCAAAAAAATTCTTCATATGGCATCTTGGACTCTTCTATAATACCCTTATCATCTTACGCCTCCATCCTACAACCCTTTACACCCCACCCATCTAAGTATAGCTCGAATTAGTGAATCAAACCACTTATTAGTCCCTGCAAAAGGCAAAGGGACTCTAGCATTCACTATTGCATTGACCCTCAATTAGTTTATGTTTGACTGCAAAGACTTTTATGCTTTTCCAAACTTGTACATAGGAGGAAAAAAATGGTTAATTTATTTTAATATTTAAATTGATTTTACTGAAACACTATTGGCTAATAACATGTATGTCTTATTGGCACATAAGCTAAACCTAAGCTTTTGAATCTATTATAACTTGCTTCTTCTGACGGCTTACAACATGAAATTCTTTGACAGAGACGACGAGTATGACAATGATTACATATACCTATGCATTAATAGTTCATTGATCCATCATTGTTTCTCTATTGCACACTGCTGACATTGTCATAAATTAGAGATAGGTGGCAAATATTGCATTAATAGTTCATTTATTTACTAAGGGCTTGATTTGACACCATGAATTGAAAAAAGATAGGCATAGAGTAGAGTCTTCCTCTGTTATTTGAAAAAATGCGTCATTTTAATATCTCCACCAATAATCCATTCCAAAATCGACACCGATGCAATATTTTAACATCTCGGGCAATAATCCAACGTAAAATTGACAATGATATAAGTTTTCGATCTCTACCATGCAAGACAACAATAGAAGTTTTATATAAAAAAAATTCTCAAGGAAACAACATCATAGCATATAATAGTGAATGTCCATGGTGTGTTATCTTTAATTMCTTGCGTATAAGACAAGAAAATAACACCATACAATTTTTTAATTCTTTTTAATTTAGACAATGACACTTTTTCTCAAATGTCATCTAAATCAACCTATACATGAAGATAACAACTATTATCAATTCAAAAAAATATGGCTTTTGTACTCAATATAGTATACAAAGTTCACGAGTTCCTGCTAAACTTAATAAATAACAGGCATTAATAGTTCTTTTATTAATTCGTCCCTCTGCCAACTTGAACCGTCGACATAACAATGTAATTACTAAATCAACCTAACTGTATATTTTCAAATTTAATTACTCAATTTGAATAAAAACTTATACTTATTGTATATCCTTTAAATTTAATTGTCAAATTTAACAAAAGATAATGACTTCCACGGTTTGAAAAGGTTTATCGAGAAGATTTTATACCAACCTAGGATTTTATACGTATCTAACATGGCAGCTTAGCCCATTGCTTATCCTAACCTAGTATTTTATAAGTGTCTAACATGACAGCTTAGTCCATTGCTCGATAGGGACTAAACTACCATACAACACTTGTTTATGAATGTGTTTCATTTCCCTTTTAAAAAAGTACTTTTTAAACTTTTACGATTGGATGATACATATCTTTGTATATAGTTGGAAAGTGGAAGTATACTAAACCACCCAACTTTGTTTTCCACGTTCTTTATGATTTGCTTCGAGGAATGTGTAGCCCCACTAAAGACGTTGTCCTAAATGACTTCCAATGCACCTTGGCCACCATGGGTTGAAGGCCCCACAACAAGAGGTTCATGGCCCGCCTCGTGAATTAGATGAAGTATTACTAGAATAAATTCCAATATAGCTAGCAAGATACTAATCCAAAATATTTATGTCTTGATAGACATTTTACTCATACCACCGTTATTGGTATGGTTTCTTTAGTGGCCAACAATAATTAATTTTTTATTAAAAAAAAAAAAAACATTTTACTTAATATAAATAAAACCGCGTGGTTAAAAAACACCAATTTTTCTAAAAATTTTCCAAATACAATAATAGAGAAAAAAGACAATTTTTTTTAATAATTCTCCTAAATTGAAGAGTCTCTATGTTTAGAAAGAACTTCGATCTTTCCATCTAAAATTCCATTCATATTCTAAGTCATTTATGTCGAACACCACTTATCCATTCAAAATATCTCAACCTAACTATAAAAAAAAAAGGATTTGCATTGAACTGTCACTACATTTATCGGCACTAACATGACATTGGCACTGAGATGATACATTCCAATAATATTGGAATGAATACTTTGTATTTTTTTAATGTATTGAATGTGCAATGCCATACGATTATGCTATTCAATATGAGAGTTTATTAATCAATGTTATGAGAATACATTATTTATATGTTGGAATGCGAAAGTTAATTGATATTTTTGTGAATATTTTAAAATAATTATATTTAAAAATATAAAATATAATTTTTAAAAAGATTTAAATAATTAAAAAAAAGCAAATAAATAAAAAATAGGAAAATATAAAATTAACAATTTTTTTATAATTGAAATCATTTCAAAATACAATGAATTAAATTAATTTTAGTGGATATTAATTATCATCATCAATTATTTATTTATATATATATATATATATATATATATATATATATATCTAAAAAATTCAAGCAACATTATAACCAACTATGAAAAAGAGGAAACTCTGGTTAAATCAGAGAAAATATGTCGAGACAATATTGCAGAGGTTTAATATACAAGAATGTAAAACGGTCAAGGTCCCTTTTTTTCCTCGGAAAAAGTTCATAAATTCATTAAAATATAACAAAATTACATACACAGATATGTACCAGTTAATACTTAACTGCATACATATTCTCTAGCCAAAAAGGAAAAGTTGTTTATCTCTAATAGATGCATATACATACATCCCTTACAATTTCTGTTAACCAGTTTAGTTCCCAAAATTTTAATAGCCTTCGAATATAGTCCCATAATCATATGCAATCCTTCCATACATAAAAAAGTATTAAATTCCTATCAAAATATAGAGGCTCCTTTCATTGGAGGTTTTCTAGGTCCCATATTCAATTGTCCTATCTATCATGAAAGGGTCGATGGTAGTATCCCTGTGATCCATCAAGAGTGTGTTTTGTAACGTGCCAAAGACCAAAGTCTAGCTGTGTGGCTTCCTTGGAAATTTTGTCTACCATTTGATTCCTTTCCCTGTAAATATGAGAAAAAGAGATATTCTCAAAAAAACTTTTGATATGAAGTACATCCTCTAGCAAAGGAATCAAGCAAGATATTTGACATCTATGAATCTCGTTGGCCCAATTGATGATAGCTAAAGAATCGTCAAAGACTTGTAAAGCTCTCAACCCTTCTCAATTGCAAAGAGTAAGAGTAGTTTTAAGGCCATGAGTTTCGAATAATTATTTGTGCCAACCCCCAATCCCTCTTTGAGAGAAAAGTAGTGTGATTGTGAAAGATAGAGGCAACAACCCCCGCACAATTTCTCTGGTCAGACGGGGTGGCGCCGTCAAAAATAAGCCGAAAGGATACTTAAATCGGGGTTCTCCTCCCTGACATTCCTTGGGCGCATCACAGAACCCCCATTGGAGCTCAAAAAGGATTTGTAAATCCCAATGCTTTTGACCGCAACCCTTTCCGCTTATAAGTTTTCATCCTGAAATATGTGACCATTTCTGGTGATCCATATCCCCTAGGAAAAAATGAAAGGGAAGGCCAGAAGCTCCTCTTGACCACGACCCATAAACTAGGCCTTTAAAGCCAGTTCAAAGGTATTGCCTTGCCAGTTCGAGAGAGTGGGCATCAATTCCTTAGCAAAAGCCTAGACTTCCCTAACAAAAGGACAGTGTAAAAATATGTGATCCATTGTTTCTAAATGTGATTTGTAGAGAGCACATCGACCTGGCCCGAAGAAGAGGTGCCTTTGTAGGTTGTCCCAGGTGGGAATTTTATTTTCCAGAATCGACCAGATTAAAAGTTTCCCCTTCGTTGCACAAGACTATTTCCATGTATTATGCCACCATCAAAGGGTATCTCGTTGGTGAAAATCCGTTGTTAACTTTAAGTATCCAGAACAGGGAGTGTATTCGCCATCCCCTACACCATCCCAAAGTAATTCATCGTCTCTATCAACCAAGCGTATTGATGCTTCCCATAGGTTCTGTGTGTATTTGTTCCAATAAGGCAGGTCTTCCTCTAGGAGTCCAAGCCTAAGCCCCACCATCCATCCTTGGTGCCACATATTTGTAGTTAGAGGATCGCCCACCTATGTAAGATGGAAGAAGCCTCCCGACGCCAATCTTTGCCTTAATCCTTTAGGCAGGATGTGTCTGAGCTGGCACTCGGGCCATGGATCCAGGCCAAGATGCACCGAGCGTCTAGAGCCCACTCTCCATACCAATCTCATCCCCACTAGATCAAAAGACTTAATAAAATCCTTCCAAATAATCGAAATCCCCGCCGAAGGCTTGTTGAAAGATTGAACCTAATCTAAAATTGAAAGTGGAGCAATATATTTTTGGTGAATTACCTGGGTCCAGAGACTATTAGTTTTTATCAAATGCTAGGAGAATTTTGCTGCAAGAGCTTTAGAGAAGGAGAAAATATTCTTCAGTCCCCAACCACCGAGGGCCTTTCGATTTGCAATTTGATCCCATCTTACCCAGGGCAAAACTTTTTTGTCCTTATTGCCCTGCCATAGATATGTAAAGCATAATTTTCTCATCTTCTCCAGAATGCCTTTGGGAATCCAGGCTAAAGACATCTAGTAAACCAGAATGGCTTCTAAAACCGACTTTACCAGGACTAACCGCCCAGCCCTAGAAAGCCATCGATGGCTCCGACATTTAAGCCTTTTTTTCATTTTTTCTATAAGCCACTGCCAATCAATCTTCCTATAGTCATTTGGTTTCAATTGAAAATCGAGGTATTTTAACCCTTCATCAAGAGAAAAAACTTGAAAGGGAAGTATCTCCGCAATATATTGTGTTTCCTCTGCATCCAACAAAGAGAATGTGATACTTGACTTTTGTGTGTTGATTTCCATGCCGGTGTCTTGCTTGAAGAGTAGAAGTCCTTCACACAATTTTTCAATACCTTGTCTTGAGCCATCACAGAAAGTTAATATGTCATCCACAAAGATTAAGTGAGAGATGTATAAGCCCTGAGAAATTTTGATGCCTCTGAAGCTTCCAACAGATTTGGCTTCGGTCAAGAAATGACTAAGACACTCCGCGACCAAAATAAAAATAAGTAGAGATAGTGGATAGCCCTGTTGGATCCCCCTTTCCTCTTTGAAAAAATGGATGGCTGAGTGGTTGATCAGAAGAGAGAAGGATACTAAGGATAAACATGCCATAATCCAATTTGTGAAGGCTACACCGAATCCAAGATGAATTAACAACATGTGAATATAAACCCAGTTTACTCTGTTAAAAGCCTTTGAGAGATCAATTTTTATCACAACACCTTTGAGTTTCTTAATTTTCATACTATGTAGACATTCTTGTGCCACCCCGATAGCTTCATGCATCTATCTTCCTTTTAGAAACCCAAACTACTTTCCTAAGATGTGCCATGAAAGAATAGCTTTTAAACGGAGGCTGATGACTTTTGAGATAATTTTGTAGATACAATTGCAGAGAGAGATCAGATGAAAATCATCAAAAGTAGTTGTATTATCAGATTTGGGGATTAAAGCGATGAAGGTGGCATTTATAGGTTCGTGTATACGCCCATTTTTCCTAGACCCCTCCACTAATTTTATAATATCATTACCCAACAGATCAAAGAAACCCAGAAAGAATTCAATCGATCAGCCATTCGAACTTGGACTCTTTCCTTTCTGGAAGGAGTTCATGAAAACTAGTAATTCTTGTTTAGTGACCTAATCCATTAAGGACTCCCTCTTGTCATCCTCCAAAAATCAAGGGAATAATCTGGCTTCTTTCACAATTTCCCCGATTGATGAGATAGGTTGTGCCTTGAACAGATCTTTAAAATGAGAAATCCCTAAGGATGAAATCCCTTCAAATGTATTGACCAGTTGGCCATCCCTCTGAGTGAGGCTCCAAATGGTATTATTCATTTTCCTTCCTTTGTAAAAATAATGGAAGAATTTTGTGTTCTCATCCCCACAAGTGAGCCAGATAGCTCGACTTTTTAGACGCCATCAAGATTTCTTATCTACCAGAATAGTTCTCTGTCGAAGTTCGATAAGAACAAGCTCTTCCCTAGCTTCCCTAGAGCTGAATCCAATATTAGGGTCAACGTGCCAGTCCAAAATCAATTTTTCTAGAGAGAGAAGCTCCTGATCTTCTTTTACTTTTTTCTCATGCACCCAGAAGATGGTAGCATGTTTAACTTTCTTTAAGTTTTCCATAAAAGGAATTGCAACATGCGAGTTGAGATGTGGTCCCAAAGGAATCCACAGATGATGTACTAAGGCCTGATACTCAGGATCCTTTAGCCATCCTTCGAAGAATTTGAAGGGGTTGGGTGTACGACGGGCCCTGCCACTTAATTCCAAAATAATTAGGTTGTGATTTGATTCTCCACCACTAGCGACCCATTGAAAAGCAAGGCCCAAGGAGTCCACCATATCCTTCATCATTAGGAAGCAATCCAAGCATTTTGCAACTCTAGCATCACCATTCCTCAAATTCTGCCAAGTTGGTTGTAATTTAACTGGATACAAATCCAACAATCCAAAAGAATCAAGATAGTGTGTGAAATAGTCATTCAAAGGGTCCATAGTCGAACAGGGGCCCCAGACCTACGCCGCTCCCAATGAAAAATTTAGGTCCCCACCCATGATAACCCCTGCCTAAGAAAGCCAAGGGCACAATGCCAGAGAATCCCAGTAACGTTTTCGCTCAGCATAGGGACCATAAATATTAATGAGCACCAAGGCATGCACTAGCTCCTTAGAGAACAAATTAAGGCCAATCCCTGAGTCAAATCCCTAGACACAATCACATCTATAGCTCTTATGTCTCCAACCTATGGCATGACCCCTAGAACACCCTTTTGCATCCACCACCACAAACGACTAGCTGGGAAGAAGTGCTTCCAGAGAATTCACCACAACCTCGCTGACTCCCAGGGTTTCTTGGAGAAATATTATGTCCAAGTTGTTAAAAAAAATCAGTCTTTTCAAAGACGATTTTTATCTGGGCTTGCCAAACTCCTGCAGTTGAAGGAGAGAATTTTCATTAGGTAACCAACTCTTGGGGTTGCTTTGCTCTAAGCGCCCATTCAATGGAGGCTTTTCTGCCCGAAGCTACATCGAGTATGGCTCAATATTGTGCCAAAAGAATGTGTGATCTCCTTCCCTGACCCCATGAAGAAGACAAAGCCTAAAGAAGAGACCCCAAACCAGACCCGGATGGATCTTCCACACCGCATCCGCTCAAAGCATCAGATAAAGAAACCCTATTGTGAAGGGAATAACAGATCCTGGACCCCTCAGTAGACTGGGTACTTGGGGATGAATGAAAATCAGAAATAGAGGGAGTCCCATTAAGATACCTAGCAGGAGAAGATAGGGGAGAATCAGTCTCCAAAGGTAAGGTTACAAAGGCAGAAGAGAAACCCCCAAGACAAGCAGTCACAGAAGTCACCGAATCAAAGTGTTTCCCGAACGAACAGTATTCACTTGTCACTTGGTCCAAAGTAACCACAAGTGTGCTAAACGATGAAGGAAAAAGGGCCCCAGGGGAAGAGAGGGGGCAAAAGGCCGCCTCAGGATGGGGGTGCAAACGAGGATAGGGAAGATCCACCAAAGAAGAGATGTCTTTGCCCAGAAATCCCAAAGGAAGAACCAAATCAATAAAAGATGAAGCAACCAATGGAAAAGAGAGCTGAGGCTTACCCGCCACCAGGAGAGATCTTGGACAAGCCTGCAGAGAATATTTCTGAACTTTACTGAGTGTCGGGTCTCTATCCATCAAAGAAGGACCCACAGGGGAAAATGATTGTTGCATGTTGTCTATACCAGAGTCCACATCCTAGGGGAACACCACCTGTGTGCCTCCAGTGACCCTAGGGTCCGAAAATGCTCGGTCTGACCCAATGCTAGATCCTACAGCCAAAGATCACCTAAACTTACCCTTGAAGGGAAGTTTGTAATCCGCAACTCCATGCCCATAAGAATGAAATCTATGGAATCTGAAGGGGATGCCTTCATAGTCCAAAGGCTGAAGAAAATAACCAGAGGCCGTCTCAATTTTTAGCTCCTTTAAAAGCCCCGAACGAAGGTCCAACCGCACCAAGATCCTGGCTACTGACATGAGCCCCAAATCTTCAAATGAATAATCAACCTCCAAGAATTCACCGAGTCTGTTACCGATGGCTGAGAAACGAACAAAATTCCAGTATTGCATAGGAAGTCCCGATAACCTGACCCAAACCGGAACCACATCAACTCTCTCCTGTTTGGCATAAAAAATAGGGGTCCAGTGCTTGAGAACAATAGGCATGCCAACCATTGTCCAAGTTTTGGAAAGAACCTAGGCCACATCAGAAGAGGCCTTGAAAACAAAAGAAAACCAACCCTTGGCTAACAACCGAATACTGGGAAAGGAAGAGAGTTTTGTGCCCCAGGAATTATCCACCCAAGAGCATAGAAAGATAGTTCCCAACCTTTTTCCTTATGCTTGCCCCACCACAACGAGTTCTAAAAACTCTACCACATGGTCCATAGCTATGTCTTCACCAAATACCAAACTATTAGGATTAGAGCGGTCCAGAGCACACTGAGATATCCTAGGAGCCGAGTGATTTGTTGCCCCCAAATCCTTTGAGCATTCCCATCCTCCCCTCTTCTCAAGACCTTTGGAACCCAGACCCGGAGGAGAAGCAATAAGGCCAGAATCCCTACCTGGAGAAGAAGCCCTTGCGAAGAAAGAAGTGACCATCGCCGCAAGTTCTGGGAAGGATCCCTGTTCGATGATGAACCCTGAGGGTGAGAATTGGGCTCCAGAGTTATCCACCGCCAACTCTTTTTGTTGAGAATCCCAACAACCAGCATTAAATAAAGCCCTAGGCTCGAGTCCGATGCACTCAAAGAATCCCACTAACAGACCTGGGAGAGGTTCTAGCCTAGAAACAAAACCTGACATAGTAGTCGCCGAGGAACCAAATGTCAACCCACCAGAAAAAGATAAAGCATGCAGGGTGTGAGTCCCCAGAAAAATTCCAGATGTCAGGGATAAGTTCAAACCCTCCGGATTCAGGTCCTCTAGTCCCAATGAATTAGGAACATGGGTGTCTAGGGCACCTGACTCTCTGCCACCCACCGCATCTCCCAAAACCACTGCCCCACCCAGATCCATACCAATCCAGCCAAGACAGTAATGTAGAAAGTTCCACAAAAACCCTACCCTCCAAGCTTCAACCAAATCAAACCCAAGAAACTATTCCTACCTCAAAAGACAAGTCAAAAAAACCGCCACCCGCTTCCGCTCCAAGCCAAGAAAATCTAGACGCCAACCCCTAGACCTACCACCGGCCTCCAGGCCCGACCCCCACAGAGGCCTGATCATCCAACCATCACCACCATTTCCCATCCATCATCTCCTCTCTTGCCTTTCATTGTGCACTTATTCTTTCACCAAAACAGTCAAGGTCCCTATTCCCGTTGGTGTAAAGTTATATGCAGATCATTGTCCCAAGACACAGGAAGAGGAGGAGAACATGTCTCATGTTCCATATGTGAGTGCAGTTGGCATTTTGATGTATGCAATGGTCTATACTAGACCGGACATTGCACATGTAGTGGGATTTTTGAGCAGGTATATGTCAAAACTAGGGAAGGAGCATTGGATAGTAGTAAAAAGAGTTTTCAGGTATCTGTGTGACATTGTTAGCTATGGATTGTGATACCAAGGAAGACCAGGATTGAACAGAGTATTGGACATACATGGCTTTGTGGATGCAGACTGGGCTGTAGATATGGATCATAGGATATCTACAAGTGGGTATGTGTTTAACCTGTTTGGAGGAGCAATTAGTTGGATGAGCAAAAAAGGCGTTGTAGTGGCACTTTCAACTACATAAGTTGAATACATGGTAGCCACTCATGCAAGTAAGGAAGAATTAGGGTTACAAAGATTATGTTCAGGTATTGGGTTGGTACAACAAGTTGTAAGGATAGATTGTGACAGTCATAGTACAATTTTTCTGGCAAAGAACCCAATTTATCATTTAAAGACAAAGCATATTGATATTCAATATCACTTTGTGAGAGACACGGTTGAAGAAAAGAAAGTGTTGTTGACGAAGGTAGACACTTTGAAGAATGTTGCAGATTCATTAACAAAATCCATGAGCACTGAGAAGTTATCTTGGTGTAGAGGATCCATGGGCATTGTTGCCATGGATTGTTGACAATGTAACCCTGTAACCCCCCATATGCAAAGAAAATAACAAGTGGGAGAATGTTGGGTATGTGTTATAATATTTGCATGATTAGCCATAGTTTTTGCTACATTGTGTCGGGTGCGCAAGGCCAGTGTCCCCGAGGAAATGTTTTTTCCTCGGGAAATGTGTCACATTTTTGCCTCGTTTTTCATGTCGCCTTGATTTTCATGTCTGTTGTTGGGTGGTTTTTCGACACATGGTTTTTTTCGATGGTTTTCTATTTCCGGTTAACTAATTAGGGTTTTTGACTAATCCAAGTCATTGGGTTAGAGTTTTGGATGTCGTTGGCTCCTATATGTATATTGTATTGTAAACAATGTATCACTATGAATGAATATATAATATGTTGGTTTTCTCAGTTTGAGTTTCCAGGGGAAAAATCTATGTGTAATGTGTGTATTTGCCATTGTATCTTTTATTTTCTTTTATTGAAGATCTATATGCAGTAAAATATTTTAAAAGGTTAAAATCTACAGAAACATAAGTGGAAACCATACAATATGATTTTCTAAGCAATGTAATCCACTAGTACCAAGCACAAGCATCCATCCATCTTAGTAAAATGTGGACATATGATCCATTTGTAGCCTTACCACATTGATCTTAATTCTGGTTGCTCCTTTGGTTCCTTATTGTTGTTGTGCTGCTTTGATATCTCCATGGATTCATTTTAGTCTTCCATGTACTTTCTTATACTCATTCAACTTCAAACTCTTCATGGAAGTGTAAACATTGCAAATTTACAATTAATTTCCCTACACGTAATTCTTCCTTCATATGACATCTTGGACTCTTCTATAGTACCCTTAGGATCCCACACATCCTAGAACCCTTTACTCCCCACCCATCGAAGTATAGCTCAAATTAGTGAATCAAAGTACTTTTTAACTTTTATCACTAGATGATATATATCTTTGTATATAGTTGGAAGGTGGAACGATACGAAACCACTATATATCTTTGTGTA
>SNQJ01S0246336.1:0-13133 GCA_010110895.2 Picea sitchensis
GACTCCACATTATTATGTTGTTGGATACTATGGTCACACTTCTACCTGAAGCTGCAGTGCTGAGGGGCATGGAACTCATACAACGTCTCATTCTCTTTGTCGCAGCACTGCCATCCTGTGACATTAGATTTTTTGCTTGCAAATGACATTTTGTCATGGAAACTAAATCCTCTGCAGCAGCAGCTCTGGAACCATTACCTGGTGCAGATCCTTCCATCCTATCTATCAAGCTTACCACTGAGCCTATGTCGTTCACAGCAAAACTCAAGGCCTTTGGGGACATTGAGTTGATCAATTTTACCAAGCGCTCCAATGGGGGTTCAGTTGTGCTTGACTTGTCTCCCATTTGGAGTCCAGGTGAAACAGTTTGTTGCCCATCCTGGTTGACAGTATTCTGAGCTGGACTGGGAGGAAAATCAACTAATAGTGGTGAAGTAGAAATTCCAGGTGTGCCAATAGCTAGAGATTGAGCATGGTTTAGTACAGGAGCGGTGTGGTGAAATCCCTGAGCATTTCCAGCATTTGAAATCGAAGAAATGGCAGATGACTGCTTCTCAGAATCTTCTATATGAGGTGAAGGAAGTGAGAGGGTAGAGGGTGAAGGAGCCATAAATGGCGAGGTTGCAGGCTGCACAGGAGTTCCAACTTTGGGAACCTGAAGTGAAGATGCTACTAGACTTTGTTGATCTATCTGTGGGGAGGAATGCTGGGAAACTTGTGGAGAAGCAACCTGGAGAAGTTGAGGAGAAGAAACAGAAAGTACTGACCCTGTCTTAAGCTGCTGCTGCTGCTGCTGTTGATAAACTGAACGCTGACTTAACTGATGGTGTTGTTGTTGTCTTGATTGTAACTGCCTCTGGTTACTTGCAAGAAGAGAAGGTAAAACTTGACCTGTTGAATTATTAATTGAGCTATGTGATATTCCTGGCATAGGAATCGAAGACAAGGGAGGTGCCAAACCAGCTGAGCTCAGCATTCCACCTGCAGATATGTTGTTTTGCAGATTTGAAAAACTCTCATTCTCATATTGTGAGTAGTTTTCTAAATCTGAAGCTAAGTCTTTTGTTGTAGAACTATAATTTCCTTCAGTTCCCTTGGACATAGGAGGAGAAGTGAGACCCTTAACTACCAACTCTCTAATTATATCACAGAAATTGAAATCGATCTGTTTTCATTAATTCAAAAGCACCCATGCCTATAAGCCAGAACATCTAGAATAGGGTTATGTGCAGCTTGCAAAGGAATCCCAAAGATGGTATTCCAACATCTCCCAACCATGTAGTATTATCAAATCCACATTACTGTATGTCCTTAAAGGGCAGCAGACCACCTGGTGATCCAAGAGATTCCAACAGATCCGTTGGTCTGGGTATGCAGGCGTCATCCCCTGGCTTCACTACAGGGCCTTCCTACTTATTTATGAGATCAAACCGAAAAAGATCTAATTGTTCATATAAATAACTTTTTCTTCTGCCTATCCCTACTGCTAACCAACTGTACTGGCTCTTATCAAGTGAAGTCATGCTTCCAATGAAGCCACGTCAGGAACTGATTTTCAGTCATTATGATAGATCTTGATCCCAAAATTAATGGAGGCCATATCATACAAAAAAGAAGTTGAAGTAAATGATAAAGACAATTTTTTTCTGACAGAAATATCTTAACATCTACGCTGCTGATAGAATCCAAAAGGTCAGCAATAGGATCTTCAAAATCATGAAAGAATACCTCTTTGAGTTGCTGCTGCAACTGACTGTGTTGCAGTTGCTCTTCGTTTCCTCCACAAAACTCACTGCTGAATATAGACTGCTTGATCACTGCTAGAGTAAAATACGAACTAAATTCCTGATCTGAACCTTCCTGCTGTCCTTCGTGCAAATGTCTGTTGCAATCTGTCTTTTTCTGCAAGTCTGGAAAATGTGGGCTGCCCTGCAAATATGGACATTGTAGGTTGTCCTCATTAACCACTGCAGATCTGAAAATGTCACTTGTAAATCTGTCAGTCCGTTCAACATCTTCAGAATTTTCAGAGATAAAAATCTGATCATCATGACGACTAACAACAGTATATGCACTTGATATTACGTCAAAAGCATCGCTAAGATTGTCATAGTGTGAATCATTGATCTCATGATCATGATGAAGAGTATTTTCTTCAGCAGCATACTCTTCCTGAAGTTCTAATTTCGAGAGATTAAATTCATGACAACAATCAGGAAAAAGAATGTCGGGAAAAGAATCCCGGTGAAATGATCTTTACAAAACATGAAAGCGAGAATGAAACTACGCTAAAATACTTGCATCGGGAAGGCCAGGCACCAATCAAGAGCAATTCCCTCTAGAAAAAACTTGAAAATCTTAATTTGCACATCGTCATGTACAATTTCAAGCCTATTATTGATTTCATGGAAATCCAACAAATGTTAGGTGACTACTTCCCCTCCTCACCACAAAATCTAGAAGACTATTCTCCCATTCATCTCAAGAAGGTACTTGATTAGGGAAACCGGCAATGCTTGAAAAATCAGAAAATGCATACATCTTTGTTAAGATCTGGTTCATTTCATACGATTGGAGTCACCAACAATTTTCTGAACCGTGGTGTATGGAATTAAGATCCTTCATGGAGAGCCGGATAGATGATTACAACCAAATGATGTCTAGGCTCTGTCTATCATCAAAGTTGGATCTATGTCGTCTCCCATTTCAGAGCTTGATCTCCTCTGAGCGGGCAGCCAATTTGTTATCACTCCAAAATCCTCTTTGGTTGCAGACCAAAAGGTGCTTGAAGTAACTTAAGAAATGAATGTTTTGTATTTTGTAAATGTGGATCAATGGGATAACTCAATTCAACTTATGGAATTCAAAACATGAAAATGATAAACAAATGGACAGTGCTCTCAAAGATTGATTAATCAACAGATAACTTTAAAATGGGTGAAGAACGGATTGTAACTAAACGATTTGCATAGCAGGGTCTAAAAGACAATCAAGAAACCTATTATCGAGCTGAATAAAAATTGGGATAACATCCATTCAAAGCTTGACAACCCAAATAATAATGCAGAAGAAAGATGAAAAAACTGACAATCAAAATTGAAAGGAACCTTTGATCTGTATTAACATAGAAAGGTCTGAGTACAATAGCCAGTTACTCTATCCAAAATCGAACCCCTAGTGCTCCAAATGTCTTTGGCTTTATAGCCTCTTACAATCGGTTCGGATCCTAAAACAATGGATATGATATTCTAAAAATAGAAGTCAAAACTAATTCCTGAAAAGATAAGGAGAGATCCTCAAGATGAGGTCAACCTCTATCTTTGGTCTTCAAACTGTGGTTGAAAGTTGATGAAGTGTAGCCTAGCCTTCCAAGGCTCTTTGATCTGCTCCTTTGAAAGTGGAATTCGAATTTGATGATGTGTGCCAAAAATCCCTATCCATTTTGCCTTGAAAATCACTAAATCTAGTCAAAATGATTTTGAGATGAAAGTCAAAAGGGCATTTTTTGATTTGATAATTCATAACCGACTTATTGAAGAAGAATTCAAACAATTCAAACCCAAATGATAATATTCTTGATACGGGCGAATTTGGCTATTAAGCCATGACAACTTTCTTGGCGCACACCTTTGAAAAATGCATCACATAGCATTGAAAATTGTACTTCCTGACTAACTAGTCAAAGTGCGCTATACGCGGCGGTGAAAGTGCAAATTTTCAAAATCGAATTTATCGTTCATAAAAAGTCTGTTTTGCATGTTTAGATAGCCGATCGACATCTAGAGGAATCTCAGCTTTCCAAGGGTGTTTTCAGATCTTCATTTGGAGCTTGGGAAGAGATTGAAAAGTGCCCTGCAAGTTTAAGTATCATTCTTTCCATTTACAATTCAAAACCATAAACGGTCCTTTGTGAACAATGTCGATGGACAAAGATTTGATTTGATGTTGCCAACCCGGAGTACAACCTACGTTGGTACATTTGATAATCTTGAAAAACTTTCCTCATTGGCGCCAACTTTGTGAAACCACCGCTCAATAGTTGTGGAAGTATGCACTTTCAACAGCGCACAACCTGCTACAATGTTTCTTTGGATGTTTGAAAATCCTTTCTTTTACCAGCTAATCGACCTGTGAGAAATGCTCCTTTGTTGTTGAAATTCGCCACTTTCGATAGCTAACGCTCAATTTTTGGACACATGTTAGCTGATGAAAGTGTAAAAATGAAAATTTTGAAAAGACTTTTATGGGTCAAATTATTTTCTTAAGACAAAACAAAAACTCAAGTTTCTGACTAAAAGACTCAACAATGAATTGGGGAAACTATCAGTAGCCATGCTATCCACCATAAACCTGACCAAAATGGCGGTGCTATTTTGGGAGATAACATGATACTATTATTTTTATGGGGCCTTGAAATTTCCGGTCGGTCAGATCGGTGTCTTCAGCGTCAGACTATGCATGCAACTCTCTATCAAACGTGAACTTAGATTAGTCTGGGTCGACAGTTCGCTTCCACGACCAGTCCTTTCGAGCTTTCCATTTATGTGGTGAGGCGAGTTTTCAACCACCCCCTCTCACTTTCATTCTTTGCTTTCGCCGAGATCGGGGCCGAGCATTGATTCAACTTCGGCACCTTGAAAGCGTGATGATCTCACTCACGATCTTTTGTCACTTGTATGCTGTTGGGCGCTTGCGGGGAAAACTTCGCGGATGGGCGTGGATGAAATGGTAGAGTTGGCGTGTGCTTGGCGCCACACTCACATGGTACAATGGGTGAACGATGTCCATGTGGAAGGATGCAGTTGGTGGTGACTAGGAATGTGTGAGCATAAGAATTTGGGAGATGAGGTGTAAAGGCGTGGAGGTGATGTGGCAAGGGGAAAGGATGTGGAGGGAGAGCGATGTGATTGGTCAAGGGTAAACAACAATAATAGTGGAGGTGACATGGAGCACAATTGGAATAGGTGTGGAGAGGTGAGAGGGAGAGAAATAACGACGGAAAATTAAAAGGTGTGCGACGGTGTGAGTGGAGTACAAATGTCAATGGGATCACGGACGATATTGGGAGGTGGTATGGCGGTTAGCTTTCGGGCGGTAAGTGGTAAAGAGGGAGAGTCACGAGGATTCTTTGTAGAGGCGACACATCGTGAGGGGCTCGCGCCATAAAACCACCAAATCGGACCCCACTCCGCTGCCGTTAAAGGTAGAAAGGTTGGGAGGGTGGAGTATGGGATGTTGTGGTAGATCACGAGCATGCCTCGCTCAACCGTTGCGATTTGTGCGCTCTTTAGCCATAATGTGCCAAATTGTTAAATAGCCAAAGAACTTAGGATATAAAATATATGGTGGGTCACGCTAAGCTTATTTTCTTCATGTTTTCACCTAGGGATTATTTCCTAAGGAAAATACATCCGTTTATCAAAAATTCTTGTTCTAACAGGTACCATCCCAGAATGAGCGGAAGTGCCCAAGGGTTTTCCTTGGCATATGTTACCTGGAAAGAAAAAGAGTGGGGACTTCCAAGCAAGACTATGAAATGGAATCACAATGAGGTTGAGTTCAACAATAGGTTTCTTTGAGATATCATCTCCTACTACCTATTAGGGTCGAATCCTTTATTGTCAATATCATAAGTAATAAGAATTCATGGTAATTTAAATTTTGTGAACCAAGATCATGATTCTAATATATAAAGGCAACAAATTCATAACAACACAATAAATAATTTTTGACAAAATGGATCATCCAACAAATTTATAACAACACAAGAAATATTATTTGGCAAAATGGATCATAAGTTTTAGGACAGATCACAAATATTACTATTGACACTTTTGCAACTAGACACAATGTTGTTCTATAGTTTATCATTGTAGAAACAATTTTTCATCAATGTGTAAGTAAACTTTTCATTAATCATCATGGCAAAAATATCATAATTCGTTTTAAGTAGGAATAACACTTACAGAGTGAAAATAATTTAGTGAAATCTTGGACTATCTTTACAATTAGGAGTGTTTATTTTTTGGTCATTTAGAAATTAGCACAAGTTTAAAAAAGATATAACCGTTTAAAATATATATATATATAGTAGAGAAACATAAAACATATAATTGATTTTGACAAATTTACTAGTATGATCTAATTTATGAATCCTAACTTTTCTTTTACTTTCCTCTAATTAATGGCAAAAAAAAAGTTAATATGGATGATTATTTTTCAAAGGGAAATGATTATTTTTGCTAATTCCCATTGGTGAGTGTTTTGCTGAGTTTAAATGAGATGAATGATTTCATATTCAACTCCTATTTTAAATATGTTCAAAACAACTTTAACTCTTTCTTTATATAGGATGTCTATGTTACATGTTTATGTAATTTGAAACTTTTTCCCTTATTATTAGTCCCTACTAGGAGAATAAGGGCATGGACTATAGCGATGAGTTCATCGATGACTTTCAATTAGTTGAAGGTTGACTTCACATTTCTGAAAAATGCTAATGTTTAACTTAGAAAATTTAAATACATAATTTTTTAATAAAATTTATGGATTTGTCTATTGATTGGTAGGAAGTTTGAAGTCTTATTAAACGGCTTCTTCAGGGCCAATTCTCATTAGCTGATAAATTCTTTCCACTATAGTTCATAATGTATCAAAGTCATTTCAAAACGTTATATCTCCATTAGCCCCAGGATGGCGACCCATTTACCCAGAGACGAATCGTGATATTTACTTTTGAAAATCCAAGCAGCCGGAGATATAGCATATGAAACCTGCGATTTGGAAACTTCCTGCTGGGTTGGAAGAAACTCTGGGAAGCTTCTGAAATCGCTGGATGGGATTTGGATGTGTTTAACCAGTAAGAATCAATAATAGCCATCTTTATTTGGACCTCGATCTAGTGCTGCTGATTGTCATTTTATTTTTCCTCTTATAGTTCTTTTTTGACATGATCCGAACAATTTGTTTAAATTTGTAGATAATTAGATTTCTGAATCTACCTTTTAAATTTTCAGTGATGAGGGGAAGCTGTTGGAGAAGATAGTAAACAGAGTATTCAGAGAGCTGAAGACAAGAGAAGTTGCAAAATACCCAGTCGGGTTGTATGAAGTTGTGGAAGATTTTGAGAGAAGCATAGCCAAGTTTGCGCATGAGAGAAAGAAGAATGCTAAACTTGTGGCAATAGTGGGAATGAGTGGGTCTGGTAAAACAACTCTGGCCAAGAAATTGTTCCACCTCAAACACTCTGCATTCGATGCCTCGAGTTTTCTATTTTGTGTGCACAAAGCATCTGCAAAAAACTTGTTACCAACTCTCCAAAGAAAGTTGTTAAAAGACTTGCTGGATCTCGATCACAAAATCGACAGCACGAGTCAGGGGAAGGAGATTCTTAGATCTTGTTTTGCAACAGTTGGAACGACTTCTAGGTTTCTTATCATTTTAGATCACGTTGATCATGACGATCAAGTAGATGCTCTCTTGGTGGAAAATCTTCTTCGATCTGATAGTCTGATATTAATTACGGCCCGTGACAGGCACCTGTTTGAAAGCCTCCCCGAAACCATACTCTATGAAATGAAAAGAATGAACAAAAACCATGCCAGAGAGCTCTTTTGTTCGTACGCCTTCCACAGGCGCCGTGCAGTTAGAGGATTTGAAAATTTAGTGGAATGCTTCTTGAGCGCGTGTGTTGGCTTACCTTTATGGCTCATAGTGTTCGGTAAACTTTTTTTCTGTAATATTTGAAAGCTATGTATGGCAATCAGAACCACATAAGTTGTCCAGAGGATTCTATGAAGAAATAAAACCGAGACTTCAAAACACAATTGCAGGCTTTTACATCGGCTACCCGGGAAATACGGTCGTACAGATTTTATGGAATGCTTTGATGGAACAGTGAGTCGGGCGTTCAAACCCTTGAATACATGAGCTTTATTGAAGTAGAACATGGACAAACCCTATCCCTAAGAATGCATGATCTCCTCCAAGATTTAGGAAGGTACGTAGCAGCTGCTGATCAAAATGTTCCACAGCGTCCTATGGAACCTCACCGGATACAAACCCTTACTAGTTCTAAGCCTCAACCTAAGTTTCTTAGTAGTGTATATTGATACAGCAAAATTTCAACTTACGGTTTTAGATTTATTTTAAAAGTTTTGAAAATTTGATTCGGGTTTTAGTTTATTTAAAGTTCTTGGAATGATTATGTTGCTATGGCCCTCCAAATTCCGATTCAGCTTCACTTGCAACACAATTTTTACTTTGTTTTGCGTCGGTAAGCACCCTTATCGCTCAAGGTCTTAAGAGGATATTTTGGGGGGATATTTGAGGAAAAATAATGGGATTTCGAACAGCGGAACTTATCCAAAGTACGGAATAAAGAAATGAAGCTCAAATTTCAAATAAGTTATGATGTACTGGACAGGGATGAAAAAACAGTGGTCCTTTCAGAGGATGCTCAAGACGCTTTTCTGGACATTTGCTCTTTTTTTTGTGGTTGGGAATGGGAGACAGTCGCTTCTAATGTGGGGGAGGAAGTACTCCTTACCCTTGCACAAAGAGATCTCGTGGCAAGAGTCTTTGGCGTAGTAAAGGTGTGTGAAATGGCAGTAGAAAGCAGTTCTAAGGTGAGTAAAATGCCTCCGAGTCACAACCACAGAGGACCTGTCTTTTGTTCTTGAACAACAACAGGTATGCCCTTCCTTCACTCTTTCGGAAGTTTCAATAGTTATATTGATATATTTGTTTGATAATATAAACGTCTCTGATTTTATGGAGAATGTTGGTGAAATAAAAGGGATATGGTTAATGGATAATAAAGTTCGATTTGAACTAGCAGCGGAAAAACTAGACCAGATGCATCGATCCCTACGCGTTCTTGCTCTAGGCGATTGGAAGAATGTTCTACTGTGTGCTTATACGTGGCCAGATGTTCTACTGTGTGCTTATACGATGGCGAGATGCATCGATCCCTACGCGTTGCTATATGCATGCTAGAATGAGACATATTCTAGCATGCATATAAGCACACATTAGAACATAGATAAGGGCTTAATTCTAAATCAGGCCATCCTCTGTTTCAAGTTGTTGTTTCTAGGTCAAAATTTATTTCGTGAAGGAAGCTCTAATGATTCTTCTACCACTATACTCTTAGTGTACATATTGTTAAAGAAATATATGAAGGTGATAGAGGTTATCGTCTGAAGTACAGCCCCCTTTAAGCAAAGTGATGTAGTGTTGCTTTCCTACTAACATAGTAGTTAATTGGCAGTGGGGATGATATGCTTGCTTCTTCAGCTTTCCCATCCCTCCTCTGTGTGAACCCCTTATAGAAATGGAGTAGTTAGTAATGAAATTATGAACTAATACCCTAGAATGAGGCCACTATTGAGCAGTCTGCACCCCTCTTTGTATCTTGTATCTCAAAACACAAATTGATGTTGAATAATCTGGGTAGAAAGACAGTGTTTGGTGGCTCTATGGCTGTCATCATAAATCAGCAGTAGTTGCAAGTTGTTTCATGCTAACAGTGCTCATGATAGGGTGGAAGAAAGAGGCAATATGTAGTTCTTGTTTGAGAGCTACAGTGACACTTGAGGTAACCACCTCACTAAGGAACAAAACTAGACACCTCTAATTCAGGAAACTAAAAAGATATAAAGATCCTCCAAAGTCCCTAAAAGGGCAAGATGGATAAAGACGCCTAAAAAAGATGGATAAAGATACCTCCACTAAAGTCATAATAAATTAGGAATTTAAAGATAAAGTGCTCTTCTCTCCACCTCATGTAAAGAGCGAAGCCTGCAAAACAATTTCCTCATGAGGGATGTAATTAGTTGCTACAATCGACTTGTGAGAGCATACTCAAAATTGATCAAGAGGCAATTGAGTCCATGTGACCAATGATATCGGACGTAATTAGGCCAAACAACAAGACCGTCTAAATTCTGAAGGAAATGCTCAAAGTGGAAGGCCAATTTGGAACTAAAAGGTTTAGACGATGTATTCCAAAAGGTCTGGACTTTGAATAGCTCTTGCAGATGTCATCCTTGAGGATGTCATCCCTGAGAATGTCATTAATCTTCCTCGTCAATGGGGAAGATGAAGGGGTTGTCCAGAGAACTCTACGAGGGAGAAAGTCAACAGAGATGCTAATTGTCTGCAAGAGTAAAGAGACATCAAACAATCAACAATGTTACCATCTTGACTGGTCCAAAGATGCTAGTCTCCATATGATCATATTAGCACCCTAAGATATGAGATAAAGAAATCAATCTATTTTTTTTCATTTATTAAGACAAGAACTAAATGCCAAGTCTGCATAATGTTACCAAGGTTCACATATGCAGCATTGGCTATGAGGTAAACGTTTGAATGAATCAAAAGGACATCGTATATAAAAGTTTGTTGACAAAAGACTTAGGTTTGTTGACAAAAGACTCTTTTCTTTTGATGGATAGGCTCTTCAATACAGATGTAGTAATGACATCATAGAAAACTCATGGATCAGTTTGAAAAAATTACTTCAAGAATGCTTATGCTAAGCTTTCGTTCTCATCTGAGCACTTCAACACAGGAAATTGAAAACTTCTGAAGCAGTAAATGCTGGATGTGGAAGGGATATTTCTTTGATCTTTCATTTTTTCATTTAATTTAGAGACAATGGGTAACAGAAGCGTAGAATATGTCTACAAACAATAAAATAGAATTATTTTTCTTTCCAATAATAATCTAAACTGCAAGACTGTATTAGGAATAAGTGAAAAACAAATGTCTGAATCTGAACATAATCTGAGTAATTGAAGATAAAAAACTTACAGAGATCTCTTAACCCGACCAAGGTTGCTATTTACATAGTTCACAGGCCAAAAGTGGATTCTATTGCCAAAATTATTTTCAAATGCCTTAAACACAAACAGTGTTTTCTAACTTAAATCCTTAGGTATGAACTATCAAGAAGCAAGAGTACAAACAACATATTAAGGCACCAGATATTGAAGCGATGGTTTTCTAAAACATTTTCTTCTTTTGAAGAGAAACGGACTAGAACTTAGAAGTATAGGATAAAAGAATTAGAAACCCAAATACAGAGTTTACTCTAGTCTTCAGAGTAACCTGAATAACAAAAGAGTTTTGTGCCCCAAGAAAAGGGCCATGAAATTTCAAAAAATTAAACTACATTGTTCAAATGCAAATTAGATTAACACAGCCACCTTCAGCAGCTAGAGAGGCATTTATCATAACTAAACTGTAAAAACCAGCCCATGGATTCCACGGATTCAGCTAAAGACAGAACAGTGTAGCAACTTACTCCGCGTGCGTGAAATCCAAATCCCTGCACACCGCCAAGAAGAAGAACCAGACTTCACCGGAGATCGCTGCCTCAGAAAACGAAAGAAACCATGGGAATAGAATTAGTTCAGCCGCAATTTAAAGGCCCTGAATCGGGAACGAGTGCAAGAACAACAAATGGACAAGTGTTCAAACCACAAAGGCAACCGATTAGTCCAATATTAAGCCTAATTGGGGCCACTCTTGTTCACAACTATCGGGCACTGACTTCACACACAATATGCGCAAACGCCATTACACAGCCACTTCCCAAACTGCAAGCCAGAAAGCAAATCTGTTAATGTCTCTCACAAAAATGAACACATTTCATTCCTTACTCCTATCTTCGCTTCTGCATTTACTTCTTGGAGGTTAAGATATTATGAAAAATCCAAATCCCTGCACACCGCCAAGAAGAAGAACCAGAATTCACCAGAGATCGCTGCCTGAGAAAACGAAAGAAACCATGGGAACAGAATTCGTTCAGCCGCAATTTAAAGGCCCGGAATCGGGAACGAGTGCAAGAACAGCAAGTGGACAAGTGTTCAAACCACGAAGGCAACCGATTAGTCCAATATTAAGCCTAATTGGGGCCACTCTTGTTCACAACTATCGGGCACCGACTTCACACACAATATGCGCAAACGCCATTACACGGCCACTTCCCAAACTGCAAGCTAGAAAGCAAATATGTTAATGTCTCTCACAAAAATGAACACATTTCATTCATTACTCCTGTCTTCGCTTCTGCATTTACTGCTCCTCTGTCACTTCTTCTTAACCTTCTGCTTCCGACTACTACCGGAGAGATCGCAAACAAGGACCCAAGAAAGATCTGGGTCGTCCGTCTTGTCACTTGGGCAGTTATCAGACTATAATTTTATCATGACACTTGGTTATCCTCCCTACCTTAGCAGTGCATCTGCTAAGGTAGTTCATCATCCATTGTAGCAGTTACGAGGACAAGTTCAAAACAAACACACCTTGTGATTAGTGTAGGTGTTGAAGTATGTTGGCTCCATGATAAATTGGCTCCTGAGGATAAGGGAATAGTGATAAGGTTCCCTTTCTGGGTTAGAGTCATCAAGAACATGGGGATAAATCTCTTAATTGTGTGGTTTGGCTTGAACCAACCCCCAAACCTTTGAAGATGGAGGCGTATAATCTTCTTCCCAATTGGACGACTGATTCATCTGTGCGCTATATATGTATTCAGAAGCCTATTCTGGCACCCAAAACATAAGATGGTAGTGGCTTAGTTGTCTGTAAAATCTTCCCAGTCTTTGATTCAAGCCATTATTCTCGGGCTATTAAGGCTTGTTCCACTGCTTCCACTATCAATTGAAGAGGATTTGATAGTAACAATATGATGGCGGAATTTGGGAGAGCTTGTCACTCTGGAACCATTATGTTGTTTCACAAGGGGAATCAAGGACTGAACTACATCAGTCATCAGAGGTCGATAATCTACTTCTGATTGAACACACATTGTTGCAATGGCTGCGACCTGAGGTGAAGTGGCAGTTACCAGACTATTTGGCTGCGCGTGAACATTGAACTGCGTCCTCGGCGGTAAGGCTCGGACAGGGCAGGGAGGGTTTGTCCCACGGACAGTATTTTGAAACGGGCAATGCAGTAGCTGCTTACCACCACGTCGCTCGTTGTATGCTCGCAGGCTCCCAAGGATCCATCGGGATTACAAACATAATAATATCTACCATTACGCTGCACAGTTCCCGACCATGTATTAAGGTGCCTCTAATAAATGACATGTATATGCGTAAACAGCGGATCGGTGCATG
>SNQJ01S0246337.1:6753-19886 GCA_010110895.2 Picea sitchensis
GACTAGTTTTGGATTAGTCAACAACCCTAACTTGAAATAATCATAACTATGTACCTGTAATGAATAAATATATGAAAATAATCCACAATGCTCTTCAGTGTGTTTTATGCAATTCCTCTAGGTGTCACTACTTGGAACCTCTTAGAAAATGAGTTATAGAAAAAATGGCATACCTTGTTGAATTCTGGCTTATTCTACAGAGAGAACTTGTAGAGCATTCCCCACACATAATATTTGTTGTATGGATATGAACATTTTAAAAAGAATACTACAGACTGTAATCTAACCAACACATTTGGTCTTACTGAATTTGGATCTGTTATGAAGAATTTATGAGGTTTTTACTCGAAACACCTATTTTAGACTAGTTTCAGGACTAGCCACAATCCTTATTTTCCACGGAGTGTAACTCCAAAAATACAATGAACCACAAGTTGAAATTCATACCATAGATACTTGGATATGTTTCCTAAATGGCCTCCCAATTTCATGGTCTGGATTAGTCTAGAAAAAAAGTTATTTCGAAAATGGTGAGATGACCTGTAAATAACATACCTTAGAAAGCATCATCAAAAGAATTTATCCTCCCTTGAATTTCGGCCTTCTTTACGTCACCTTCCCTCTAAAATTTGGCTTAGATATCCTTTGGTTAGCTCAGTAACCTATAGATATTCAATATTCTCAAATGTGATTGAAATGAGAGAGTCTTGCCTCTTATTTATACTCTCCAAGTAGCTTCCTTAGAAGCATCTTCTAGGCCACTTTGTCCACATAGTCACCTATGTCTAACTTTGCCTATTTTGCCACTTGTCCATGTATCCAATAGCCACTTGACCACTTAACCCATTTTCCTCATTTTAGGGTTAACCTTCTTATAACCACTTTCCATAATTAGAAATTTCTCCATTTATTTTATTATTTAAATAATCCTCTTTGATTTTGTCACTTCACTTTATTATTTAAATAATCCTCTTTGACTCTGTCACTTCACTTTATTATTTAAATAATCCTCTTTGACTTTGTCACTTGAATTTATTATTTAAATAATCCTCTTTGAATTTGTCACTTCACTTTATTATTTAAATAATTTCTTCTTTGCAATCACTTTGACTTCTTTGACCTTTTGTGGCTTCAAGCCAACATATGCGAGTCCTCCAAATTCGTAAGGCCATAACTCTCAAATTGTGAGGAGTTATGTGGCGTTCCACATACCACCAGAAATGGAATGAAATGTAATATCCATATAGAATAGTCTTACCTAAAAATATATCAAAACTCATACCATTATACATCAAACAAACTTGGGTCCATTACCCAAACCCGGGTTCTCCAACTTCACATGGCCATAACTGTCTAACCATGAGGAGTTATGTGATGTTCCACATACCACCAGAAATGACATGACATGTACTAACAATACATAATAGTCTTACCTTCAAATATATTAAAACTCATACCATTACATATCAAACAAACTTGGGTCCATTACCCAAACCTTTGTGCTACCAGACTTTCTCCAAGGTTTGACATCAATCACTAAGGGTTGACATCAATCTACAATATCACTCTCCAATAGTTGAAATCAATGAAAACCAACAATCCATGCCAACTATACATCAACCTAAGATAACTGTCTGACACCATAAAATAAGTTATATCAAATATTCCAAACTAACTTGTTTGAAACTGATTTCAGGACCATTAAAAAACCCTAACTTCCATAGGGAATATCTCAGAAAGTTTAGTGAAACAACATCTCAAATTTTGACCACATGTACCCATAGATATGACCTATGTCTCCTCAACATTTCATGGTCATAAACATCCCAAAAAATAAGTTATTATGAAAATTCCAAGATGACATGAAATTGATTTCATAACTCTCCCCTTTTGGAACGATATTCAATCTTTGTTCATCCACTTCTTCAAATTCTACTACATTTTTCACCCACACTTTCTCTTGATATAATTTATTATTACCCTTCATGAAGGGACATCTTAATTAAAAAAGACACGATGCCCATTAATTAAATAATCAATTCCCTTTTTTATTTCACTTTTCCAAATACCATGGGAACATACATGGGAAAATACCACAGGCTTCCAAACCCATGGGTTTGATCAAACCACCATTTCACTTTTTACTTTTTAATGTGCACCCTCTTTTTTAATATACTTGTAAACCTATATGTAAATCTATCTTGGAAATGTTGTGTGTATTTGTAAATCCATAATATGACATTAATGACAACATTAATCCTTTGACATTAATGAAAATAATTCCAAGAGTAAGACTCATAAAATCCATTGGAAACATAATAATGAATGGCATGTTAGACAATTATCATTGGTAGAACTGAAGTCTTAGAGTTTGGTTTATCATTGACACCATGAGATCCCGTGGATAATAAAAAATAGATCATCGACATGGAACCCAATGTTACTATCACCACGACAAAGGTCTATCTAGAGGAACCAAAGGCATCCAAGGAAGGTGATTTTCTCTTCCACTCACATATGTAGTTGAAGGGGACATTGATGCATTTCATTACTGACAACAAAATCCAAAAGACTCTATTCTCTATAAAGGTCATCGATATTGGGAACATGTTATATTATTTGCATGGCTATCCCCACCATTTGTTTTTATGTATTGGGCATGGTAGGGGGGATCACAAGGGGGGGAAACTAGGGTCCCCTATCCAAAATTTAGGGGAAAGAACCCCCAACCAAAAAAATTGGGTTGTTTTTGGTCCACTTTTTGGCTTGTTTTGGGTTTTTTGGCCAATGATTTTTTGGGCCATTGTAATCTAATTCCAGTTAAGGATATAGAGTTGTAATCTAATCCAAGTTAATGGATTAAGTTTGGATACCACAACATACATATACATTGTATTTTGAATGGTGAAGTTAATATAATGAATAAGATAGAGATGCAACTCTAAATTTTGTTGGTTTTCCTAGTTAATGGTTTCTAAGGTAAATCTTTGTGGATTGTTTATTTGCAATCGTTGTTCTTTCTATTTTACTTAATAATTTGTATGCATTGTTTCACTTCGATGGTTTAAAACTTACAATCAAGAAGATGGTGTTTCCATTGAAATCACACCCCCCACCATACACCAATGAGTAATTGAGCCAAGGATAAGACAACCATTCCAATCAATGGTGTCCCCTCCAATACAACATTAAATCCTTCAAATTTGACACTTTGCGTGACATTTACTCACTTGAAGTTTATGTATTTAGGATAAACATATATGTGGAAGTGTCATTTTATATACCACTCTAGGCCCCATAGTGTTTTTATTACCTTGGGGTATCGACTCTATAGAGTATCGAGGTAGCCTCGACTATTGGAATATCTATAATCACTGTTAAATAATGGATAAAGATAATCTCTTAGATTGAGATATATTTCCTCTTCATAGTCTAGTTATAACCCAAAGTATATAAAATCACTATGACCACCAAGGCCTCTACAATAGGCCACTCTACATAAAAGATATAGGTAGATAAATTGGTGGAAGAATAGATAGATATATTCACCTAACCTTCAGGAATACATTTTCACTTCCAGGTAAAGAATGCAACTGATTTAAATCTAAGTTCCTATCTAACCATGCCTTTGTATACACAATATCTTATGGAGAATGAGAAGATAAAATGCTAGATTCAAGAGCTAATAAAAAATGGAAAAATTCATCCAAGCTCCTCACATTGCGAGAGCCTATTTATGTTGGTTCGAAAGAAGGAGGAGACATGGTGACTCTATATTTATTACATATCCTTGAATAAAACCACAACCAATAAATGATACACCATTCCATGGATTAATGATCATCTCAAAGACACTAATCTTTTCATATCAAAGACACTAATCAAGACAATTTTTGTATTGAAGAAATTATTCAAGTCTAAAGAAAGGTCTCTTTGTGTTTTTGGTGATTTTCTTCATCCTAATGCACCAACAATATTTATGAGGGATGGTGGAAAATATTATAAATATTTCACCAAATCGTTTGTGGTCAAGTTCCTATACAACATCCTGATATTTAACAAAACTTTGGAAGAGCATTTGAAATGCAATTAACATGTACTCAACACGTGACACCAATACATGCCATATGCCAACTTGGAGAAGTTTTCATTCAACATGCACATAATTTAATATCTAGTATACATTGTGGAGGAGCATGGTGTTCATGTGAATCTGAGAAAGATCCAAATGATTCATGATAGGGTGATCCCTAAGGAACTAATGGAGTTCATAACATATTTGAATCTTTGCAACTTCTTCCCATGATTTAATATTGGGGTTCTCCCATATTATTTTTCCCCTTAATCCAGGTGATTAATGGTGGATCCATGACCAAGTTTGATGAGGAGACACAACATACAACCTTTGAGTATTTGAATAATTTATTCTACTCAGGGTCAATCCCCATTCTATCGAATCTACAACAATCATTCGAATCACAAAAACCCCACCTATGATAAGGGGATGTTGTTTCATTGTCTAGCTTGTAAGAAAAATGGAAAATTATATTATAGGAAAATAGTGATCCACACCAACCACATGCTTTTTCAATTTATGAAAACTCCAGAAAAATTGCAAAATTCCATCAAAGGTGGTCCATATACCTTTAGTAGTTCCACTTGAAAATCAAGTCCAATAATGAAAACACCAATAGAGTTCAAAACTACCTCAACAAGCCTCTAGTTGTGTCATTAACCAAAATAATCAATTTTGATGGACACATGAATTCATAGTGGCCCTAAAGATATGGTAGTGGTTCCAAGTTCATTCATACATATAAGAGATTGTTCCATTATAAACACATTTCAAACTTTCACCGTCGAGATGGACTTCTATGCAATTGGGAACTTCTTTATATTCCTCTAGGAAAGTGTGAGAAGGTGATTTGAGAGGCATAGTATAGTGGGGTGGGATGGAAAAGATAGTGGAAATGTTGTACAAGTACTTCCACTAGGAAAAAATCCAATAGGATTTTAGAAAATATATTAGATAATTCATTACTCGTGCAATCAATATACTCACAATCACGAAGCAGACATTGTTGTGGGCATTAATATCCATGGATTTTATGTCAAATTTGCACTACACTCAACCAATCATGGTCAATATTGTGTGTTTGTGGTTATTTATTGCTTCTCTAAGTTGGTAATTTTAGTACCCTACAAGAAGAATGTCATAGTGGAATCCATTGGCTAAGTTATTCTTGGAGCATGTTTGGAGTTCATTTTGGGTTTCCAAAGATTATGGTATCTCAAAGGGACAACATGGTCTTAATTATCCTCTGGTATAACCTTTGTTCCATGATGGACACAAGAATAACCAAATCTGTTTCCTTTCATCCCTAGACTATTGGACATACATGTTATCCCCAGGTTTAGGGATAACTAATTATGTCTCGAGGTCCGCAGTACTAGACATGGAGTATAGAGTGTAAATGTGTTGAAACTACACGCAATAGATATAGCTAAACAATATCTGAGACATTTTCAGTGATAATTTGAGAAAGAAGAAGAGGAGAGAAAGAATGAAAGAATTCTCATTAACCGTTATGAATAATGAATAGTTTACATGATATACTCTGTATAGCTCAATGAGTGCGCATTGGAGGTGAAATAATATGCCATAGTGGTGGTCTAGAGTGATCACGGACCCTGCAGTGATTCTGGGAGTGAAGCTGCCACCTAGTCCTAGTCTCGGGTAGTTCACATTGAGTGAGCGCACTACTGGATTAACTAGTCAACTAGTCTTCATTTAACTGAATGAAACATAGTGAAGTAGGGAATCATGAGTATTGTGATAGTTTGGTGATGATACCAATGAAATGTCGAATTAGCATGGTGATGATCCCAATGTTGCATGGTGACAAAACCAATGCAACATCTAAACTCAACTCAACTAGTCAAGTGAAGTGTCAAGTGAGAGAGAGAGAATATTCTCCAGGTGGTTTGTTCTCTCCTAAAATATAGGAGACTGGATAATGACTAATTATGAATAATAAACAGGAAAACCTTGGGAAAATAAATCCTAGATTATTGTGTGAGTAACTCCAACACCCCGAACATCACTATGGTGAAAATAGAAAATGGGTCCTGGAGCAAGCAGGGTCATGTTAGGTACCCAAATACAAAGATACACTGCCAGAAAAAGGGAGTGAGGAAAGGAGGGAAAACCTCCTTGGTAACCCCCATCAAGGTACAATGTATGTAGAAAGAAGAACTGGTAGTTTCTAGGAAATTGTGTCCTTCCTCCAAGACGACATCATTAGAGATGGAAATTCTGCTGCTTGAAGGTCTTGGTGAGATGCTTCATGTTGTCTATTACGCAAAGGACGGAACTGTAGGTCGATGATCTCATTGTGTACTAAGTCCGGATGTAGTGCATGTGGATATCTATATATTAGCACATGCGCTTCCTTTAATTTGGATCTCTATAGAACTTTAGAGTACTCACGGCTATCATACTAGATGGCCGATCGACCGATGGCCCAGATACCCAAATCGATTGAGAAAATGTTGTAGCCACATGGCACTGAATCAAGGTACAATGTATGTAAAAAGAAGAACTATAGTTTCTAGGAAATTGTGTCCTTCACTCCAAGACGACATCGTAGAGAATGGAAATTCTGCTCACTGAAGGTCTTGGTGAAGATGTATGTTGTCTATTCTGCAAAAGGACAGAACTCTAAGTCGATGATCCCCTCATGTACTAAGTCCCAGATGTAGTGCATGTGGATATCTATGTGCTTTGTCTGCTTCCTTTGAACTGGATCTCTATAGAACTTTAGAGTGCTCTGGCTATCATACTAGATGACGATCGACCGATGAAACTGAATGCCCAAATCAGTGAGAAAATGTTGTAGCCACATAGCCTGAATGGTTATGTTAACTACCCCTCTGTACTCTGCCTCAGCTGATGATAGAGAAATGACATCTTGCTTCTTTCTCGACCAACAGATAGGCCAATAACCAAGAATGAGTGAGTAACCAGATGTGGACTTGCAATCAATGCTATCACCATCCCATTCAGAATCATTAAACCCGATGAGATCTAATGTAGAGTCTGCTACATAATGAATCCCAAAGGTGATGGTGCCCTGTATGTATCGAAGGATACGCTTTGCATCTTTCCAATGTAGCTCATTGGGCTCCTGCATGAACCTGGAAACTGCACCAACTACATATGAGAGGTCTAGTATGGAGTGTGTGAGATACAACAAGATCCCCACTAGCTTTCTGTACAATGTGCTATCAAATAGTGGAGTATCCCCTCCATCCTCAAGTTTGACTCATGATAGGAAAGGAGTTGGAGCAGACTTGTAGTCTGTCATGTGAAATCGCTCAAGGAGATCTCATGCATACTTGGATTGAGACAGTTTGATGCCTGATGCATCCTGACTGATCTCGAGTCCAAGGAAGAAGTGTAGTGTACCCATGTCTGTAATAAAAAACCTGTCATATAGAATCCTCTTGACTGCAGCGATCACTGAAGTCGAGCACCCGGTGGTAAAAAAATCATCGACATATAAAACTAAAAGTAGAAGTGAATCAATCGTCCTGAGCATGTAGACATTTGGGTTTGATTTAAAACATACAAAGTTATGTGACAATAGGTAGGAATCCATCTTGGCATACCTTTCCCTCAGAGCTTGCTTGAGGCCATAAAGTGACTTCTTCAGTCGACATACTAAATATGAGTCTTGCATAAATCCCCGGGGAATCTCCATGTAGATATCCTCAGAGAGATCACCGTGAAGAAATGCATTCTTCACGTCCATCTGATGGAATTCCTATCCCTTGGCTTCCACAATAGAAAGTTCAAATCATATGGAATCCATCTTCACTATTAGAGTGGAGGTCTCATCATGGTCAATACCATGAAATTGTTGAAAGCCTTTGGCAACAAGCCTGGATTTGTATCTGCTAATCTGTCCATCCACTGCGCTTGTTGTGCTACTTATATGTTTAGTATAATGCACTCATTAATTATCAATCTAGGATTCGTAATCAACAGAGTTACAAGACACCAGTAAGAAAGGCAATTCTAATTTCATGAGTATAGAACTATTCTAGATTAAGCATGTTGGAAACAAGACAAACTATCAAATCAAAACACACTTTGGTTGTCTTTCACAGAGAGGATATCTACTCCATTATGGCACATGCAACTATGAAATGGAGTTCTTTTGACAGATCAACTCTGCTATCTGACCCATAAAATTAACTATGCAATCACACTTCTGAAAGGGAAATCACACATCAATCATCAAGACATAGCATGGGTAGTTCAATAGTCAATATACTGAGTATGTTGTGGTTCACAATGTGCTGTTGTAAACTTCACTAGTTCTCCTCCAAATATGTATGACTACTGCTGCCAACATTTATGTCCATGAAACAAAATCAACTTCATAAAAACATAAACAAAACATATGCAAAACGGAGTAAGTAAAGATCTCCAAACAATCGTATGATAAAAATCCTAGTCTAAACCATACTGCTATCATATGAAAGAATTAAGATTCAACTAATCTAACATCTATACTATTGAAATCAACTACTAACACTAATCTATAAGGATGTTTACCTTTGTTGGGTGGTGGGCCCTTGCCGCTTCAACATGTCAGTGACTGGAGTCTACAGTAAGCTTTCTTCCAATCCACACATTCCTCTTACTTAAATTTCAAAACATAGAATTAAACTATGCTAACAACTCAACCCACATTCATTCATAAATGATCAAGACCTGGAAATAATTGACATCCTTCTATTAAAATTCAACTCAGAATGTGTTCTACAATATGTAACGCTGCTTCACATACTGTGTTATGCTAACTCTCTACTACCTCCACCATCCTTGCCATGACTATTTAAACAGTCTTAGTCATGAAACACAAGGAGGTGAAATCTTTAGCAAATCAATCAATTGTAAAACTTATATATTCGGTTACATATTTTAAGATTCATCCTCATGACACGAAGTGTATGAGGATGAATCAATAGACAAACAAGCTTATCATAACCTTTCTAGAGCTTTAATGATTCAACAAACATCCAAAAATTATATTTAGTACGATTTGGAGCTAAACTTGGTATATTTTGCTTCCTATATCGGTACCGGATTGTGACAGGTGAGATTCGGTAAATGGTATTGGATCCAAACAATGCACAAATGGTTGGTACCAGATCATGACAGTTTGCGGTCGTTGGTACTGGATCACGACAGGAGAGATTCGGTTCCGGATATGAATGGAAGGTGCTCTTGGTACCAGATTCAGACAGTGGAAATCTGGCGCATAAGTAACGGATGGCTGAGCTGGTACAGAAAGGCTGGACTCATCTAGAGGTCAAAGGTTATACATGACAAATTGAAACATTAGTACATGAAACATTTAGTCTCCTAGCTCAATAAACCACAAAAATGCATGAATTAATTATACTTTACCTTATGACCTCATCAATGGCTAATGGTAGTGTTCTTTGTCATTTATCCAACTTTAGGTAAGACAAAAAGGTATATATGAGGAGTATAATAGGGTAGTGGGGATGTCAATTTAGAGGCTCAACATTCCCCCATGCCAAAACCATTGCATGCCCTCATGCAACTGAAACAAACCCAATTTTTTTCAAAATTTGAGACTCCATTCTTTACTTCTGTGGATCAATGATGTTGATGGCTGAGGCTTCCGCTTTCAGCTCCATTTTTATGACCCTAATGTATTTTAAGAGTCCTAGTACCTTCCTGAGCTTATTATAAGTCTCTTCATGGTCATCTTGAAGTTGTTGGCTGGTTGCTTTCAATTGCTCGTTTTCATTTTTGATATACCTATCCAATAGTTGGTATTCCTTCACTTCTTGTTTGAGTTCCTGGTTTTGTTTTTGCAGCTCCCCAATCTTTTTCTTCATTTGTTCTTTTGTTAAGGTCCTTGTTGACTCCATTGTTTCTGGCTGTATGTATTTTCTTTCCTCCACTTCCTCCCTCATCCCACATAAAGTAATAGTGACTTGTTCCTCAGTCAAATTAGGGATGTCATCCTGGACTGATAGGTCTTCAGAAGGGGAGGTAAGATCTATTGGATCTTCATGTATATGAGGACTGACAACTACTTTTCCTTTCTTTTCCATGCTCCTTGTGGTTCTTTTACAAGGGGGTACTGGATCAGGGGTGCTCACAGACTTCCTTTTCTTCTTTTCTATTTGTGGAATGGTTATAGGGGATTGTTCTATAGACTGTTCACTTTTATTTTCTGAGCTATTATTCCCTTTTCTTACAATTTTTGTCTTATGAACCTTCTCCTCAAGTGCTACTGTTGAAGTCTCCTCTACTAATTTGGTTTTACCTTTTGATTATTGACTTTTAAAAGTCTTATTGATTGTGGAAGTGGGCCCTGCTTGTTTACTAGATTTTTCATTTTGGCTTACTATTCTGGATGATGATGGAGTTGCCTTATATTTCTTGCCCTTTTTCTTTTGAGGTTCCTTATCTTTCTCTGGAGCAAGTTGGGCTTCCTCTACAGGTTTGTTTTCTGTGGGAAGGTGTTGAGTGATGAGGATTTTCCAGCTAATCCTTCGGTTCTTGATTTCATGTAAAACTAACATCTTAATAAGACCTTGATGGTAAATGCTAGTCTTCTCAGTTTTGGATAGGGATTTGACACCTCTTACCATCTTGTTCAGAATCATCCATAAAAAATATGGGAAATCAATTTCAAGGCCTCCTTCAAAGTGTAATAGAAGCCTAAGATGATATATGAAGGTTACAACATACCTTCCCTCACAAGTGAGGAATCGTTGAAGACTGGCAAGCATTGGATGATGCTCTTCCTTGATATAGTTCCTAGGGATCCCCTTTTTCCAATCAGGGTGGTGATGGTCATCTTTCAAAAATTGTTGGCACATTTCCTTGTTGATTCCTACTCCTTTGAAATACTTGGCTCCTCTGTTAGGTAATCCCGTGACCTCCCTTAAAGTTGCTTCATTGATTGTTAGCTACAAATTTCCTATATGCACAATCTCTCCATCGTAAACCTGAATAAATGCGTGAGATACCTTCTCATGTCAGCGTGTGAATTTCTCCAAAAATGGCATCCATCCCGATCTAGCATAATTCTCTCTACACAGTTGGAACTCCTCGGTCTCTCTATAAATATGGAAGACCGGTTCATGTCTACTTACAACCATCTTTATAAATTGTGAGAAACAAAATCGAGCTGTAGCGCAAGGATTTGGCCAGCTGATGAGGGTAAGGGTTTGGTACCGGAGATCGTAGGGAGAGGTAAGCTCAAAACTGGAGAAAGGTTGGTAACGGAAAAAGATATGGTGATGGCGTTGCTAATTCAAATGGCGAGTTTAAGTAAAGATGTCGCAAAGAGAAATTAAGACAAGATGAGGCTCATTTGGATGGCTTCGCCACCCAGATAAGTCATTTCATTTTTTCACATTTAGCGTAATGATGGGGATGGAACGTTTGGGTGTCGAAGCATCATTGTTGTTTGGAATAGGTGATTGGACCTCTAAGCGGTGAATTTGATGTTGAATCATGGCTCATGACACAAGATAATTTCATGATTTGCTTAAGGATGAAGCATGTTCGTGGCCCATCATTACTAGACATGTTTCATATTCATACTTTTGATGTGATTTTTCCCTCAATCATTTTCGAACACTTATGTGATGAGAGAATTGATTAAGGTTAGGAATATGGGTATGAGGGATAGGTGCATGGTTTTAACACTAAGGTCATAAGATCTAGTGTTAAGCCCTAATATTGTCTCATTACCCCTTAATTGGGGCATATTATATTAGTAATGTTGTTTTATTTATGTCAGCTTTAGGCCATTAGTTGTAATTATACGTCCTAGTCTCCTATATATACCAAGGAGACATTTTCATTTTGAATCATCTTGTACTTGAACATTTAAGTGGGGTAAAAGGAGGTTGCCCCCTTAAGGAGGCTTATTATCTGAAATTATCTCTTTTTCAAGGCGTTGAGTACTTTTCCTGAGGTTTTTCTATGCTATATTGATGCTTGGTTCTTAACATATGGTATCAGAGTTCAAGGTCTTGGGGTTTCACTGCTACGTCTGAGACACCGTGGAATTTTCACTATAACTTTTTTTCTACAATGTTTCAGTAGGAACGACTTGGAAGATATTTAGTATATGGATCAAGGTAAGTTGGATTAAAAATTTAGCTCTTGAGGCCTTATATTTTCGGAGATACAACCTGTAAAAGATAGGGTTCTAGAATCATCCTGAAATGAGTCATTGCAGAATTTTCGCTATAATTTTTTTTTTGTAACGTTTCAGACCCTGAACTATGGAGGCCATTTACATAAATTAGTAAGGTATCTGTGGTAAAAATTTCATCTTCTCGGTCATCTTAAATTTGTAGATACACCTTGTGTAAGATAGGGTATCTGACTAGTCTTATTGACTAGTCTCAAGAAGGTGTTCCAGGTAAAACAATCATAACTTCTTGCTAGTGTATCCAAATTGAGTGGGATTGGTTTCATTGGATCGTGGACAGTCTGTAGTATTTTGGGTACGAGTTTTAGAATTTGATATCAATGATTTTGTGCGGGGCATGCTATACAAGTGAGATCTCCTGGAAAGGAAAAAAAATCGACAAGTTGTGAGGAAGTTACCATAAATTCCACTTGGCACATCCAATTTTGATTAGACTTGTGGCATTGCAGAGAATAAATATCAAAGAACTAGATAAAATAAAGTTTCATACCCAGAAGGGTCAAAACTTGGGAGATAGAACAAAATAAATATTGTCTAGCAAAACCGCCTCAAAATCAAGATTCAAAAGTGATACTTGGCCAACATGCCACCGAAAAAGGGACCTTCTACACCAAATAAGCCTCCATAAAATCCTAATTGGACTCTTGATGAAGGTGAATAAATGCGTAGGGACATAAATGAAATACAAAAGAAGATGGATTCAATGGAAGCTAAGTTGATGGATTCAATAGAAGCTAAGTTGGATACTAAGATGGATGGCTTAAAAGGGAAGATCATGGAAGTATTGAAAAATTTTGTAACAGAGAAGACACCCGAAAGTGAAAATGCATCCCATAAAATTCATGATGA
>SNQJ01S0246339.1:2269-13133 GCA_010110895.2 Picea sitchensis
ATGTGAAAGGAGTCCATGAGAAGGACTTGTCATGGAAACAGTTTGAGAAATACTTCAGGAAGCAGTATCTGTCAGAGAAATACATGGATGGGAAGACTAAGGAATTCTACGAACTGAGGTTGGGGCAGCTCACCATAGATGAATTTGTCAATAAATTCCTTGAACTACTGAGGTATGTACCCTACATAAAAGATGAAAAAGTAAAAATGCAGTGGTTCATTAGTGGGTTACCTCAGACCTATCGGGATAGGATTGAGTTCGATGAACCAAATACCTTAGAATAAACTATCTAGAAGGTGAATTATTGTTATGAACAGTTTGGGAGTAAGACAAGACCTCACAAGGACCGGAATAAGAGGAGTAGTTCGGGATTCCAGAAGAAGGGGTTTAAATCCTCAAGATTTAAGAATTATGGAAAAGATTCTAGAAGGATCCTTCCTACTAGAAGTGTATATCAGAAAAATTTCCCCTCTCAAAGTGGAAATAAACCTTTTAAGACAGTCCCAGAAAAGACTGATAACCTAAAGAAGGAACCCTTAAAATGTTGGGGTTGTGGAGAAGATCATCGATTGAGGGACTGCCCACATAGACAACAGAACAGTAAGAGAGTCTACAATATCCAATAAGCTACCACCATCAATGATGTGGCTAGGAGCATGCCACGAATCTATGCATCCTTGGACAATAATCAAGCTGACCACCAATCTTCAGTAGTGGAGTTGGAAGGTATGATCGCCAACCATCTAGTTTCTATTTTAATTGACCTAGGTTCTAATTTGAATTATGTGTTCCCTCATACTGTTGATAAGTGTAAACTGCAACCAATTAGACATGTTAAACCATGGTTGGTGTGATTAGCCATTGGGACCAAAAGAAAGGTGGCAGAGGTCATACAATCCTATCAATTCATCATGGGTGGATTGCCCACCCGAGCGACCCTTAACATAATTCCCCTGGGATCTTATGACTTGTTGATTGGTATGGATTGGTTTGATTCTTATAAAACTAAATTGGACTTTTATCATAAAAATTTAGAATGTGTAAATGAAGAAGGGAGAAAAACGACCCTCCAAGGGATTCAGAAGCATGTCTTAGTGAGACAAATATCAATGCTTCAAATGAAAAAGTATTGTAGAAAGGGGTGTTCCTTATATACCATACAGGTACTGGAATATTTTGAGAATGATAAACCAAACCTAGAGGACCACCCCATATTAAGAGAATACAAGGACATGTTCCCAGAAGAGGTACCAGGTCTACCTCTGATAAGGGATATCGACTTCTCAATAAAACTTACACTAGGAGCGGTACCAGCATCTAGAACGCCATATAGAATGAGAACGCTAGAGCTGGTTGAGCTCAAGATACAACTAAAGGAGATGATGGACAAAGGCTACATCTAACCCAGTGTATATCCATGGGGAGCGCCTGTCTTGTTTGTGAAAAGTAAAGATGGCACACTCTGACTATGCATAGTTTATAGACAACTCAATAAGACAACCATAAAGAATAAGTACCCCTTACCAGGAATCGATGACATGTTCGATCAATTGGGAGGTGCTTCCATCTTCTCGAAGATCAAATTAAGGTATGGATACCACCAAGTCCGGATTAAGGATAAATACATCCACAAAACAACCTTCAGGACGAGGTATGGCCACTATGAATTCATGGTGGTGCCATTTGGGTTAACCAATGCCACTACCACTTTTATGTGCTTGATGAATAATGTACTCAGCAAATTCCTGGACAAATTTGTATTGGTTTTCATTGATGATATCCTAATCTACTCCAAGAACATGGAGGAGCATGAAGAACATCTTAGACTCGTACTTCAAGTACTGAGAGAGCATCATCTCTATGCTAAGTTTAGCAAGTGTGATTTCTTTCAGAAGCAAGTCCATTACTTAGGCCATGTCATATCTAAGGAAGGGGTGGGAGTAGACCCCAACAAGATCAGATCTATTATGGAATGGCCTACCCTGAAGGATGTATCCGATATCAGATCCTTCATGGGCTTAGCAGGATACTATAGAAGGTTCATAAAAGGGTTTTCCAATATTGGTTGTCCAATCACTGCCCTTCAGAAAAAGGGAATTAAATTTATTTGGACATCAAAATTTGAAGAAAGATTTCAGGAACTAAAATACCTCTTGACCCATGCACCCATGCTAAATATTGCAGACCCGGATAAGGATTTCCTCGTGTGTACATATGCCTGCAAGGAAGGAATCGGAGGAATCCTTATGCAAAATGGATGTGTAATTTTCTACGCGTCTAGGAAATTAATGAGCATGAGATCAATTATGTGACCCATGACCTAGAGTTGGCTACCATAGTACATGCTTTAAAAATGTGGAGGCACTACCTCCTGGGTAGGAGATTTGTGCTTATGATAGACCATTGTGGATTGAGACACCTATTTGATCAACCAAAACTCAATGCCAGGCAAGCTAGGTGGATGGCTCTCCTAAGTGAATTCGATTTCGAAATCAAACACATAAAAGGAAAGGAAAATAGGGTGGTCGATGCCCTTAGAAGAAGTATAAAAACGATTCATCTAGAAATAGTAAGCACCTGTGAAACGGATGTCAAGGAAAGAGTCAGAAATGCACAAGAGACAGATGTATTTTTCAAGACCGTGACTTCATACCTAAGGTAAGAGCCTACATGGATAAAGTATGAAGGCTACCAGATGCTCGAGGAAGGGTTGTTGACTTACAGAAATAGATTGTATATTCCAAACTGTGACGACTTGAAGAGGTTCATAATGAATGAACTACATAAGAGACCATATACTAGTCACCTAGGATATCAAAAGATGATCACAACCACTAGGAAACAATTCTATTGGCTTGGATTGAAGAAAGACATAGCTAACTATTTAGCTAAGTGCCTAGAATTCCAACAAGTTAAGGCAGAACACGACATCCAGCAGGATTGTTACAGCCCCTACCGATCCCAGAATGGAAATGGGAAACCATCTCCATGGACTTCATCACCGGATTACCAAAGTCGACCAAGCAAAATGATGCCATCATGGTTGTGGTGGACAAACTGAGTAAGTTTGCTCATTTCATTCCTGTCAAATCAACTTGCAAGGCCATAGATATTGCCAACATCTTCAAGAAGGAGATATTTAGACTGCATGGCATGCCCAAGGAAATTGTATCTGACTGAGATACCAAATTTACTTCAAGCTTTTGGAAATCCCTAATGGTTGGTTTTAAGACAAAATTGTTGTTCAACACAACTTATCACCCTCAAACTGATGGATGGACAGAAAGAGTGAACCAAATAGTAGAAGACATGCTAAGGATGAATGTAATGCATCAACCTAAGAAGTGGGAAGACTACCTACCATTGGTAGAGTTTTCCTACAACAACAGTTATCAGGAATCCTTGAAGATGAGCCCTTTTGAAGCCCTCTATGGTAGACAGTGCAAGATTCCAATCAGTTGGAGTAATGTAGTGGATAGAATTACAATCGAACCCGACATGCTAAAATAAATGGAACAACAAGTGGTTCAGATAAGACAAAATCTAAAGATTTCTCGGGATAGACAAAAAAGTTACGTCGACAGAAAGAGGACTCCCAAAGAGTTCAATACCGAAGACCATGTCTATCTCCGAGTTAGACCTAGGAAGAGTTCCCTAAGAATTGGAGAATGTGCCAAATTGGCACCTCGATATTGTGGACCCTTTGAAGTCTTAGATAGAGTGGGACCTGCATCCTATAGGCTAGCACTCCCTCCCACTATAAAGGCACATAATGTTTTTCATGTTTCATTATTGAAGAAATATGTGCATGTTGTTAATCATATAATTGATTGGTTTATGATCCAGGTGGAGTCGGAGGGAGAATTCCTGCCAGAACCCCAATGCATATTCGACATGAAGGAAACCTCACTCAAGAACTGAACCATTGCACAGGTCAAGGTGCAGTGGAAACACTTTAGCCCAGATGAGGCTACGTGGGAAATGGAGGATGCATGAGATATGCATATCTAATTTTGTTTACTCCTGTACATACATGTCATGTTGACATATAGAACATCGAGGACAATGTTCCTTTAAGGGGGATGGAATTGTAACACCCTATTGCCCCCAGTCTGTATATATAACTATATTTTCCAAGGAACTATGGAAAACCTAAAAGTGTGAATGTTTTATTTGATGGACCTTTGTACAAAAGGTCAATTAATGTAAATTATGTTAGTTTAATAGAAAATTGTTACATGTTGCGTGACTACTGAAAGAGGGGATGTGCTAAGAGAAAACCACGAATGTTATGAAAGGTGGTAGAGGGGACCCAAAATGGTTGCATTAACCTCCACAAAACCAGTACCATGCTAGAATTAATTGCTCAGATCATATCAACCCTCTGACCTAGGAATGAATTACAGTCGGGTTGGTAGGTGGGAAGACCTACTCAAGATTTAATAAGGGAATGGGGAAGACTTCCCATCCGTAAGGCTTCCATACCTCACCATAAACTGGGAATTAGAGCCACACACAATCTTGCTAAGGAAGGCAAGGAAGAAAGTGTGGTGGGTAGAGGAAGACCTGCAGAAAAATGCAGACACGAGAGAGGAAACTCTCGGGTCCGAGGAAGGACTGAAAGAGGAATAGTGATTTCTGATCATAGAAAATAGAGATTGAACCAGGAGAAGGAGAGTAACCTTCATCCTTATCTATTTCTGTATTGGGAGAAGGAGAGTAACCTTCGTCCCTAACTTTTGTTCAGATGGAAGTAAGAGATTGAATATCAAAGCATTGTGGCTTAATCTCGGGGGTGGCTAGTGATAAATCCATTGGGAGTGACTGAGCCTATGGTTGGGTGGAAATGAGCACCCCTTTCAACAGTCGCATCACAATCTATGGTTCTGATAAGTGTTTTATTGCCTTATGCTTTGAATTGTAAATAATGGATGCATGCAAGTATTGACATGTCTATAAAGGGTTCTTTCTCTGTATTAAATGATTAAGTTATGAGTATGTGTTTGTTCCCTTGAGAACCTATATTTCTGCTTGAATTTCCATACGTCCCAATTTAATCACTCAAAGGCACTTTACCCAAGAATTTACATCATCAGTCTAGAGTCAGAGCAAGCCTCTGGGCATAGCTACCGTTTTGGTAACCTCACAAGTTACTTTGCCTTTATTTAGAGCTTAAAGCTCTACGAGTTAGGAAGGTGTTCCCTTCAGACCAGTAGTCTAGGAGACTCTAAACTTGAACCTATTCCCTTAACCAAAAACCCGACTAAGAGCGGGGATTATAGCCCAGAAGTTATATGAAGATCCACGTGACCTGGGTCTAGGATCCTTGGAGCTAGAGGCCCCAAGATGTCAAATTGCACAATATTCAAGTTGAACCCCGCAATTGTTATGAATCGTCAATCTATGAATAGAGATCGAGGGTGGGGAATCAATGCAGAGCACGAAGGTGAAAATAGAGGACACGCTAGTTCACGGCCCGTAATTCACCCTTGTCGCTGATCTCAATGGGTTGGAAGATCAACGATCCCGGTTAGACTAGAATCAAGCGAGCACTTTCCAGATTGTGGAGGTTGAACTCTCTGGTAAAGACTACGCATGTTGGGGCCCCGCAATTTCTGTGAATCGTTTATCATCGTTGACCTCCGATATGAGTTTGATGTGATCCCTGAAATGCAAGGAGCGTGTGGAACGATGAAATATTCAAGCAGATCAAGCTTAGAAGAGATAGTGTTTTCAGGAGTACAGAAGAAATTCAAGAGACGGGCCCATAGGAGGAGCAAAGGTCAAATCCTTTGAGCACTTAGAAAATCTTCTAAATCGAAGTAACTCATAAGATCAGGAGGAGGAGCGACAGTGGCCATTGGATCACAACGCCAAGGATTGACAACCGTTTGATCTAATCAAGGTGCATGAACCTTAACACTTGGCACATGCAGGAGAAGGGGACTTACCAAAGTTACGAAGTCCCAGATTAATTTGAGGTCATCCATCACCAGGAGGTGAATCTGGACCACCAGATCCAGAGGGATACATGGTGACAGATCGCAGACTCCGGAGAAATATGTTTGAGGGCTTTCAGTTGAAAGTTGAGATTCTTGAACCTCGAAGACCCGAAGTGAATTTGGACCGCCAGATCCAGAGGGACACATGGTGACAGATCATGGACTCCGAGTAAATATATTCAAGATTTTTCAGTTGAGATTTGAGACTCCCAAAGCGCGAATATCAGGAGAGCCAAAGCAAATCACAATCGTCATATCGTCCGAAGTAGATCTTAGTCGTCAGATTGTCTGAAGTAAATCTCCAGCGTCGGATCGTCCGAAGTCAATCTGGACCGTCTAATCCAAAAGGGATGTGGTGTGAATATGTGGATTCCGAATAAAATCCCAAAGTAATTCATAGCTGTCAGATTAAGAAGGGACGTGGTGTGAATCTATGGACTCTGGATAAATTCCCGAAGTAATTCATAGTCGTCATATTAAGAAGGGACGTGGCGTGAATCTATGGACTCTAGGTAAAGTCTTGAAGTAATTCATAGTCGTTAGATCTAGAGGAGACGTGGCGTAAATCTGTGAACTCCATGTAAAGACCCGAAGCAATCCTCGATTGTCAGATCCAGAAGACAGGTGGCACAAATCTATGGACTCTGGGTAAAGACCCAAAGTAATCCTTTATCATCAGATCAAGTGGACATGCGTCAGTGTATTATAGCCTTCAGATAAAATCCATTGGGAAAAAAAGGGTGAAGTTTGAGATTTGAAATATCAGAAGTCCGGAGACCCGAAGGAGATCTTGACCGTTGATCGAGAAGAGGGCCACAGGATCGTTGATCGAGAAGAGGGACATAGGACCATTGATCTAGTTGAAATTTCAAACACCCGAAGTAGAAGCAGGGCCATTGATTTAGGAGGACATGTGTCCGTAGATCGTCAACTCTGGAAGATTGATGTATGGAGGAAAGCAGGGTTTCAGATTTGAAAAGTATGAAGTCCGGAATCACGAAGGAGATCACATATGTTGATTTAGGAGGGGCAGATCTAGTCCGTGGATTTGAAAAGGGTAGATCTGAACCGTTAGTTCAGAGAGTACCGTTAAGATTGGGAGATCGATGGTCCCGTAGCATTGCGGGGATTGGAGGTGCACTAACTTTAAAAAGTTGAGGGCGGGTCGTAATCCAAACCCTAGTTTTGGAGAAAGGACACGTGGAGTCTCGAGGAGAATTGTGGGCCGAAGTAGTTTGGTTTCAAACCTCCTTTGGTCGCGCCCGCAACTATGTGTTTGTGAGAGGTCATTGCCCAAGGTCACATCTCAGGAGGGGCTAAGAGAAAAGGGGCTAACACCAACTACGACACTTTGCTGAAGCGCGAAGGAGAAGGTCGCGGGTATCATAAGACTTGCACCAGAAGGCCGAAGGGCCTATGCTTGATTAAAAGGTGAGACTATCAAGGTCTCTAAGTCTTTCTTGACTTAGAGAATCAGAGAACCTTGACCGGAGGGTTGGGCTGAGTCCCGAACTTCCCAAATTAGGAATCGTAGAGGGAAATGATATGTTCCTGTAAGGAGGACAATTTTTTTTTATTTTCGCCCCATCATGTGTGTGGTACAAAATGGGAGGACCCTTTGAGGTACATCCAATCTTTTTAGTCATCCCAATGTGAGATTTTGGGTCGATATTGGGGTCTTCTATTGAATTAAATCACCCTTGAACTGGTTGAGGCCCGACCAAATTCATAATGCATTGTTTCCGCATCCGCATAGGTTTCTTCATTCACAGTCGTGCGAATCGAGAACTGTGCACATTTGGAGTTCTTTTGACCCACGCAGATGTGTGCACACTAGATTTGTTGGAAGTGTGCCCAACTTTATGGGTTTTCTGCATAGTTTTGGTAATCTTGTTAGAGTTGATTCTATCAATGTTGGGAGTATGTTGTATCTGTGTTGGTTGTTTCCTCATCCATTGTCTGTATTTCTATGAGCAATTTTTGGTGATAATAGATTCCCCATGATGTGTGAGGTTACGAGCATACGTATAGCTAAAATACATCAATGTTTCTTTTGCTTACATTGCCATAGAATAGGAGAGTTGTAACAAGTTCCTAGAGGAACTGCGAGAGAAATCTGTTGAAGAAAAAGGGGATTAGAAATGAGACTCATAGTCTCCAAAAAAATGAAATCAAAAGTTGTGTAAACATGAGGCAAGCATGTCCCATGCTCGTGTCATGAAACCATAAATGAAATGATGGAAACCAAATATTATTGATGAAGTAGATGTCTGCAGCACCCTTAGGTGTGTCAAACAATGGCAGATGACGGTTCTGATTACTGAATAGGATATGAATCGAGGTATGAATAACTTGGAGGTAATGTTGGCCTAGAAAATTCAGAGGTCTTCAACAATTATTAAGAACTACAATGATCACATAGTAAGACCCACCGTAACATGAAAATTGGTTGTGGTTGAATGTCATGGGGGTCAACGACATCAGAAAGTAATGAGGACTCTTTCAGTGTTGCCTGAGACTACTCAGTAATAGGGGACTAGTAGCCAAGATATTGTCATATCCCTGGACAATTGTGTTGGTGTCGACATGGAAGGGGCATGACTATAAGAAGCAAAGTGATTCTCGACATCGATTTGATCAAACGGGTATTGAGAGATGAATGGAGGAGGGGAAGCATGAAATGGTGATATGAATGAAATTCAACAGATATGGGACTCGACGACGACCCTTGTTTGGGGGAAAGTGGAATGATGGCAGCAACTGTAAAACACAATCTGGTTTCAGGGGGATGACCAGATATTGGGGTAACTGTGTTGAATGGGTGAGATTGCAAATGAGTGGATGATAGGAAAAAATACATATCGTTGGGACAAGTGTGTCAATGGTAGTCAGTATTTGGGCTATGATGTGAATATCTTTGCAAATATGGAAGGGGAATGCCCCAATCAAGGGCAACATGGGTTTTTGTGTGCCAAGGAAAAAGACGCCATTGGTTGCAATGGAAAAAAATCTACTTTACTTGCTGGAATTGGAAATGTTCTTTATACTATTACAAAATAAATAAAGAATGATTGGATTGAAAGTACACATATAGAAATGAATGCCCTAGTGAAGTATGGTTTGGCCTTGTGGGTCGCAAGTAGGGGAATGTAATGGATGGAGGGTGTGGGGCCCATTGGTGAATTTTTGTACGAGATAGGTGAATGGAGGATGAACTTGCAAAGAGTTAATTGATGTTGGATGATATGGAGGGTTAATGATAATGCGGAGGTGCATTTAATGTAACCAAAAAACATGATGTGGGAGTCCATAATGGGGTGGTTAGCATGATGATGAGGAAGAAGTATGAGGTTCTTAATCTCGGGTGTAATACTACCAAGACTCCCAATCCTAATGGATAGAACAACGTGAGTGTCAATATGCCAAGGGGTAAATGTATGTGGGATAACTCATGGAGGTGAGAAGGCTACCAGTTGATAGTACCTGAACAAAATTTTGGTGATGGTACCGCAGAGATGGGTGTAGAGATCCTAAGGGTAAATGTCGAGGGGTATAACTTGGATATGCAATTGTTTGCAGTGGACGTGAGTGCATGCCAGTTTTGAACATATATCTGAAGGGGCCATAGGGTGGTCGAGACTGAAGTGATGATTGGTTCACATGATAAGTACATGTACATACAAAAACCAAATACTCGACGTGAAAAACATCTTATAAAAAAAAACCTATGATAGTTATTTCATGATTAATAGAAAAGAAATATGCATACTTGATTCTGGGGCACCAAAAGGGGTCCCTGGGGTTGTATGAAAAAATGGAGAATAGAGGATGTTGATCTGTAGATGGTAGAATCGAGATATCGATGCTGCAAACAGTGTGAGAAATGGAGCTTTTGAGCTTTTGAATGAGGGAGTTAAACATTGGGAAAGGGGCATATATATGGGTGTGGGGCCCATAATACCTCCTCACTTGTACTTGTGCGAGTTAAGCTCTTAAAGATGATTTGTATGCATTTTAGAGCAATACAAGGGTATGAGGACTCAGAATCATCTTGCGAGAGAGCTAGGTAAGATTCTAGAATCTCCTGCACAATTCAGATTTATTTTGGGTGGGATTCGGGGCTGTACAGATGGTTGTACGGTCATTTTTGTGGCTGGGTAGGTGGGTTTGCTCGAGAAATTGCTTCTCTTATGTGCACTTGTGTGAAGGATTAATTGTGAAATTTGTGCACATGTGCACGAATATGGTGATACTACCCGCGCACAAATGCATGGATAGGAGGGTAATGACCATGGGGACGTGTGCGGCGAGTGGGAAGACAGTCACACAATATGTGCGCAGTTGTCTGGAAAAAAATTGTGAAAATGAGTGATCTTGTTTGGTAGATATTCATGCACATGGGCATGGATTTTTGGCTAGTAGTCGTACAGTGGGTGTGCGGTTGTTGTTGCAGGATATGTGTGGAATCCACACGTCTGTCAGATTGATAGTCATGCGAAAGTGTGAGACTATAGAGGGAGTAGTCACGCAAGGGGGAAATTAGGCATTTGTTGATTTTTTAAGTTTTTTGGAAGATGAATGCTTACTCATTTTTTATTAGATTGGATGCAAATTGTTAGTATGTCGATCGATATGCGAGAGAGAGATAAATATTCCCTATAGGGGGTCGTGGGGAATGATCATGAGATTCGACAACGACTGGCACGGGCATGCCTATTAAGATTCTTTGATTTATCATTGATCGAGTCTCGAGACGTGCTCTTGGAGTTTATTATTAGGATGTGGAGACCAGAGCGACTGTTGTTTGAGGTGCGCGCCCATGATCTCCGCATTACGGTGGATGTGGATATCTATTTTTTGAC
>SNQJ01S0246341.1:0-13133 GCA_010110895.2 Picea sitchensis
ATGGATACCACCCTCCTTCCATCACTTCTTATATAAAATAAAAATCTAAGGTTCAAGCAGTGGAAGATAACATCGAGCATCAAGAACAAGTTCTCCAAATATTAAGACAACCTGACCATGGCACAAAATCACATGAAACAACAAGCAGATCAACATCGTAGTGAAAGAAGTTTTGAAGTAGGGAATTAGGTGTTATTAAGACTACAACCATACAAAAATATGTCCCTCAAGCAAGCCAAGAAGGATAATAAATTATCACCAAAGTACTATGTCCCTTATAAGGTGTTGCAAAAGATTGGTACTATGGCATACAGGTTGGAGTTACCTGCATCTTCACGAGAACACCCAGTTTTCCATGTTTCTTGCTTAAAGAAGGTTGTAGGGGACAAGATCCCAGTTCAAACTATATTGCCAGAACTTGACGAGGAAGGAAAAATCATATTGGATACTGAAGCCATCACTAACACAAGAATTCGCCAGTTGAGGAATAGATCCATTTCAGAGTATCTCATTAAATGGAGGAAACTACTGGTTGAAGATTCCACTTGGGAAGATGAGCCTTTTTATACAAAAGCATCCAAATTTACTCAAGTGTTGCAGACAACACTTGTCTCAAGGGGAGGGGCATTTTAAGCCCTAAATAGTGGCTTATTACCCCTTAATTGGGGCATATTACATTAGTAATGTTATTTTATTTATGTCGGCTTTATTCCATTAGTTGTAATTAATACCTCCTAGTCTCCTATATATAACAAGGAGACATTTTCATTTTGAATCATCTTGTAATTGAACATTATGTGGGCATAAGGAAGTTTCCCCCTCGAAGAGGATTATTATCTGACTTTCTCTCTTTTTCAAGGCATTAAGTACTTATTCTGAGGTTTTTCTATGCTATATTCTTATTTGGTTCCTAACAACCCTACTTGGGAAGGAAATACCCTCACTTGGTCTTGGATGATGGTTTATGTTTTTGGATCATTTTTTCAGGAACCTTCAGGATTTTACTTCAATGCATCCTCATATCTCATATTTCTAATGTATTTCATCCATCATGTTTCCCTTCTGAACTCACACATTAGGGGGCATATATTATAGCATAAACTTCTACACCTATGCATTTGTTCTATGGCCTACCCTTCTATTGAGTCTCTATTTTGACACTTCTAATGCCCTATATTACCCCCTATTTGAGCCTATTTTACCTATGTCATGTGTATCTAATTGATTGTTTCTTCCATAAATACACTTGATTAGCTTGTTCATGTGCATAAGGGGTAAATTATGATTAAGGCATGATTTGTTTAGTTTTCTTGAGTTAATTCGATTTAAATGGTTGATTTTGTATGATCCTAATCACTTTGACTCTTAAGCATCATGATATGGTACCCTACCAAGGCTCCACCTATTCTGGTACCTGTGCTAATCCGATACTAGACATAATTCAGAATTTTTGAATGTTTCTAGAAGAAAATATGGCTCATGGGTTTTGTACAGAGCAATGTTTTCATGTGGACACATGTGTCAGAATCCACCCAGCTCGCATGTGTGGACCTCCAGCTCAGGGGGAATGATTCTGTCAAAATTAGCAAAAAAACTCAATCTGCAGACTTGTGCGTCAATTTACGTGCATATGGTATCAGATCTAGAAATTATAATACATGGGTTTTGTCCAGAATATGGAAAATTGAGTAAGATGAGGACATTTTTTCAAAATTAGAATTGTTTTGGGAGATATGGGTGGGGGACTAACTCGAATCTACCCAAATTGTTAAAAAACACAGATTTTTGGGATTTATCCTAAAATTGTAAAAAATGTTTTCTTAGTTTGGGGATTCGGTTTCATCCATTCCTCCATAGATTTTATGTATAAATAAGACCTCATGGGTCTGAGTAGAGAGGAATTGTTATGTTGTAAGATTGATTCTTGAAGAGAATGATGCAATGTTATGTTGGGAAATGAAATGTTGAATTTCCGATCTACTTAATCAATTGAAGGAATGCAAATGTCGTTTTGTGCAATTCATGGGAATGAGTAAAGTGATTTAGTCTACAATATCTTTAGAGTTACCTTGTTGGTTTGGCAAGGGCCCACCGCCCCAACCAAGGTAAACCTCACTGTACATGTTTGTGTGATTGTCTGAGTGTGCACATTTAACAGTTGTGTTTTGTCAATGATTTTAAATGCATTTTAATTACAACATAGAATCGTTTGATTTTGAATCAGTTTGATTAATTAGACATTGAACATAGTAGATAAGTTCCATTTTCATTTCTGCAAATTGATATTTAGTTAACAAGAGTTGGATAGATGTGTGTGATTGTTAAATATGCAATTATTATTGTTTGGAATTTATGATTGTGTTGCTCTTAGTAGGTACAGGAATCATAAGACTTGATCTCTCACCTTCATGCTTCATGTAATAAAGTCTTTCAAGCATATTGACTGCCTCCTATATTGAAGAAGATTTGATTGGAATTGATAGGGTTATGATTGATTTCTTTCTAAGAGTGGATAAAGTGGATTGTTGATTGTTGTTTCAAATGCTACAGGTAACAAGATCTTAAGTTCATCTCTTCATTTCATGAACCTCTAATGACCAGATTTGTCACCTAAGAAAGAACTTTTCAACTCACTGTTTGCTTGAGAAGTTTTGTTATCAGTTTTCTCTTCTAAGTTTCGAGTGGTATTGTTGAAGTGTGCCCAGATTTGATTGCTAATTGTTGTTAAGAGTAGCAGCTACAGATAACTAATTCAAAGTCCATATTTCCACTTCATGATATTGTAAATGGACAAGGCATTATCTAATCAAAATCTTTTGAGTGCATGATTGCAAGTTTTGCTTTCTAATTTTTTGAGTGGAGAATGTTATTTGAAAAGTGTGAAAAAGAGTGTTATGTCATGAATTGTTTCTTGATTGAGATATACTCATCATACATAGGAACCTATCTTTTATCGTCACATATAGTGCATCAACTCTACTGATTATGAATCTCGGTTGATAATTTATGTTTGGTAATATATTATGCAAATAATTGTACCAACACCTTCCCTTTGGATTGCAAAATCAAAATCCGACCTTGCCTCATCCAAGTCATCTAAAAAACATGAATTTTGAGAATATTTGTGGGTTCCCTTTGAGAAACACGTGGAACTTCATTCATTTATAGTGTGCAACCCGCATATTCCCTAATAAATAAATAAAAATAAAATAATTCCTAGTTTTCGGGAGGGTTTTTCAGATGAGATTCTTTCCCAATGTATCCAAGCCCGTACAAAATGGATTTCAACCTCCCCAACCCATTTGGGAGAAAATAAAATCACCTTTTTATGGAAATGATGAGGACAAGTCTGATGGTGCAAGGTTATGCTGAGAATATTAAGAAAGCTTCTCTTCCCCTTCATCCTCTAAGAAGTTTTCCCCAAACCTGGAAACTCCTTTTCCAGAGTTACTTCCTCTTTCATATAGTTATAAGGTGTGTTCCTATCCTTATCATAATATCTAAATAAGAGTTTAATTGAGTTTATGCTTGAAGGAATTCAGGAGGAACCCGGGTGATTGGTTCCGAAAAAGTGCGAGAAGCAGCGTCACGTTGTAACTAAATCTCTTATTTTGTTGATTAATAAAAGAGTATATTTTCCTTCCAATCTTGTGTTCACTTGTTTCATAACAATATTATATGTTCAGGTTTGTTCATATATGCTTTGAAGTGTAATTTTGATATATTATACTAGGACCTATAACTACCTCGGTGTAGCACAATATAGGTCTCTTATTGCATTCTTGAACCGACAGAGACCAAGAGCGTTTTGAGAAGTAGGAGTAGGGATCAACATTAGATGTAGGGTTTAAGGTGCAAACCTTCTCTTCTCTCCTTTCCCTATCTCTCTCTGTGAAAAAGTAGTTATTCTTTGTTTTCATGTTTGTGTTAGGGACCTAACCTCCCTAACCCCTCATGTAGGTAGAATAATATATTTTCCATGTAATAAAGGACAATATTAATAAGTCATAGTAATAAGGAAGAATAATTCAAATGTAAGAAGACCTAATAGAAGCTTCCTCTTCTAGAAATATCTTCCTCTAGATTTTTCTCTTGGTAGATAGATTTAGTATAAATAGGAGTCGAGGGCATCATAATATTTTGTCTTGAAAATTATTGCAATAGAGCTTTGTTGTGCTGGAGGTATCCCCCTTGAGGAGGGAAGTGAACATTGTTTCATATCGATAAAGGTATAATTTTGGTGTTGCGATTCCATATATATAGTTTTTCGTCGTTGATATCTGTAGTATCTTTATTTTCTGTTGCTATTTCACTATTATTATTTGCAATATTTCTCTTTTCTACTCATATAATAGACCTGATACATTACAAGTGGTATCAAATCATTTTCCTTGACAAAAAATTGTGGGTTATTTTTTTTTCCAGTGTAGAGACGTATTCTGGGGTCTTTAAGCTACAAAGATCTGTCATTACATGCATAAACTCATGGTTGGGGAGTAATACACGCAGGAACTACAAGTGGTACTTAAGTGCACATCTGTTGGCCAGCCTTCACTAGTACATTTGGGTCAAAATTCCAATAGAGTGTTCGACGCAATTGCCACTTTATATTGTCGGTAGAACGACAAACAACGGACCCCCTCAAACGTCATTTCACATGACGTCGCTTTTTTGATGACATAGATTTCATATTTATTGTGACATTTCATGTGGACACGTGTCATCTCGCATTTGATTGTCTAAATCCCATATAGCTGTCATAAGACCGATGTCTTGGAGGTTGCAAGAGAAACATCTTGGACGTGGCAAGAGAGACATCTTGGACGTGGCAAGAGAGACGTCTTGGACGTGGCAAGAGAGACGTCTTGGAGGTGGAAAGAGCGACGTCTTGGATGTGGCAAGAGCGATGTCTTGGAGGTGGCAAGAGCGACATCTTGGAGGTGGAGGTAGCAAGAGAGACGACTTGTATGTGGAAAGAGAGACATATTGGAGGTGGAAAGAGTGACGTTAATAGGTATCAGATCCGACATGGTTGCTATGGGAGCGACACTCTTGGAGGTGGCAAGAGCAATTCCTTGGAGGTGACAAGAGAGATGTCTTGGAGGTGGCAAGAGAGATGTTGTGGAGGCGGAAAGAGAGATGGATTGTACATGTCAAGAGTGATGTCTTGGAGGTGGCAAGAATGACGTTAAGAGGTATCAGCTCCGACGTGGTTGCTATGGGAGCGACACTCTTAAAGGTGGCAAGAGCGACGTCTTGGAGGTGGAAAGAGAGATGTCTTGGAGGTGGCAAGAGTGACTTTAAGAGGTATCAGCTCCTATGTGGTTTCTATGGGAGCGACACTCCAAGACATCGCAATAGCGATTGTGTTGTAGGTATTTATATAAAAATACAATATCAATACTGAGAAGGACAGGTACATTAACCTTTTCTAAGATACTAGTCATATCAATATTTAAATCTATATCATCGGTCTTAGGCAAGGTTGGTTGAGGAGGAGGACTAACTTCCAATTTTAAATAGGGTCTTGTCTAATGAGGTTTAGGATCACTAGGATATCTCTTGAGTGTGTTATCGCATGAACTCACAATTGTTCAGCTAAAGTATGAAATCTCAAGTGCAATCATGCGTAACTTAGATGGAATGCCCATGTCACCTCACCAACCCTCTTTCACTTCAATCCAACTTTCCTCCGACTGAAGGGGGTTTCCCTCAATTAAGATTGCGGGGAATTAGGGAAATGAATCTCAATGTGGAGAGTGAAGTCCGAGAAAAATGTGTTTTGGTAGATTTAGACTATTGAATAAAGTACTTGGAGGTCTCAAGATCAATGTATTTTCATTGGGCATATGGAGTTAATGTAGTGCTTCAATGGATACCGAGGGAAAAATAAGACTTGAAAGTCTATCACAGGATTATCACCTCATAAGCCTAGGTCAACCTCCTAGGAGAGAAAACCCTAGAGTTTATCCCCTCATAAACACTAGGTGTCGTCCTATCCCTTCAAGAGATACTAGCACAATATCAAGACAAATTTTTTCTAAACCCTAGGGGGATAGCCACTTCTAACCCCTAGAACTAAACCCTAACCAAGAAAATCCTTAAGGGGATAGCCACTCATAACCATTAAGGAAAACCTTGAATGCTTCAATGAGTTATGATGGATAAAACAAGGGAAGGGGGTGGTCACTCTCAATCCTTCCTTAGGGTTTCAAGATTGTTCAAGGAGATACTAGTTGCAAGGGTTGATCTTGGGCTGGTAAATATGGCAGAATAGAATGAAGTAATCATAGAAAAATAAAGTGGATTTGTTTCTTATGTCCATCAAATTATTTGGGATGCACTAAAGGCAGGACATAAAACAAATTCAAGTGATCTCCAAGTCTTTTATCCTCTTCATTTTGTGGCTAGATATGGTGACATCTTAGTTCCTCAGAAACTTCTACAACAACATGTATTCGTAGAAGGCTATATGTAATTGTTAATCCCTAGACAAAGTTGGGAATATAGTTCTATATTGAATTGATCTCATCTTGAACTTGGATATCAGTTTCTTGTGCAAAATATTCTTCTCAAGAAGACTAGAAGTATTGTTATACAAAGAAATAACTTCATTTTGAAGTATTTCATTAGTATCATGTAATGAATCAATGGCATTAGGAAGATTTGATTTAGTGTCCTACAATGAAGTAATTTCATTGGGTATTTCATTGTTATACTTCTATAAAGATGTTACTTGCTCATTAAACTAAGTAATAATATCCCACGATATAGTTTTTCCATTATGTAGCTTGGTATTAGTCTCTTTCAAGGACGAGTCTATGGGTTGGGAACATGAAGTTCAAAGGCCCCCCTTAACCTTCAAAAAAAACGACCAGCTTAAAAAAATCCCCAAGTCCAAAAAATAAAAAAAGGCATATATTCCAACACCATGGGCATTGTTTGATCTAGTAACCATGTATACATCTTCAAGTAAGAGAAATTCATCTTTGGAGACAAGGTGGATTGGAATAATTGGGACAAATTCGACAAATTGGAATAATTGTCTTGCCTTAGTCTGTGGTTTTAAGGTCTTTCCCTAATAAGTAGTAGTAATAGCTTGAGTTTAGTTCAGTCTTAGTTCTTTCTCTTTCTCTATGGTCTTAAAACATGTAATATACACTAATAGAATATGTGTTCTTAGTGTGGAAATGTTTCTAATGGTATATATTCTCGATAATATCTTGGTGAAATCAAGGAGGTGTTTGAAATCATGTACAATTAATACTAGATTTATCCATTGATGAAGAAATGAGTGGAATTTATGAATCAACTGACTTGTGACCTATATATCACTTACTTGGTTATTCCTATTAATCTGAATCTGATTGCATGTCGAGATCTGATTGGTGAAGCTTAGATATGGCACTGATTAACACCATTGAGACATATCCATCCTGTAGTGATCCTTTCTTCATATTGCATATTCAACAGTTTACCACAACCTGGTACTGATCAAATCTAGTGTAGATAGTAGTACTTTTCCATTGAGATTATTCCCATTTCCCTTTTTCCACTATTAAGATATAGGAATATAGAGAGAATTATATATGATATTATTACATTCCATATTTCACTAATTAATGGCTTGACATCATAGTTTTTCTATCCATTCAAAGGCTTAAGGAAAGGGTGCCCAATGTCACCCCTTTTGTTCTTGATTACTACAGATTACAGAAGGATTGAGAAGATTAATTTCAAAGGCCAAAAGAGCAGGATCTTTGCGAGGTATAAATATAGGCAATTCATTTCGCTTGACTCAATATACCTTTTTTGATGATGTATTTCTCTTCTGTGATGGGTCCAAAAGAGATGTACTAAACCTTAAAGATATTTGGATCTGTATAGTACGATTACAGGTATGGAAGTTAATATGTTAAATCTTCAATTGTTCCTAATGGGGTAGAGGAGTAGAAAACAAGAGTTGTTCTACAAATCTTCAATTGTTCCTAATGGGGTAGAGGAGGAGAAAACAAGAGTTGTTCTACAAATATTGTTTTTTCAAACAGTGGCCCTCCAAGAAGGCTTCAAGTACCTGGGTTTTAAGCTGAAACCAACTGAATACATGAAAAGAGACTAATTATGGCTGATTGATAAGATTGATTCTAGAACCAAGAAGTGGTGTAACATATGGCTCACTTTGGGAGGTAGACTTACATTGGTTAAGTTTGTCTCAGAGGAAATACATGTTTATTGGAAATCAATAGGTTTTATCCCAAAATGGGGGCTGGAGGTTATCAAGAAGAAATGTTTTAAATTTGTGGACAAGAAAGAGGGAAACTAATGGGATCCTTTTAGTTAAATGGTAGGAATTATCCAAGCGTAAGGAGGTAGAAGGATGGGGGCTTAATAACATTCAATTATTTCAGGAGGTCTTTGCAGACAAGTGTGTCTGGAGGATAATAGCCAAATATAGTTTGTGGCGTCAGATAGTGGTCCATAAATACATTGCTCCTCTCTCAGTAGAAGAATGAACAATAAAGGGTAATAAATCTTCTAATAACATGTATTGAATGTGAGAGGTCATTATGTTGTCCTTTCCTTTAGCTGACAATTAGTTACAATGGAAAATTGGAAATGGAGAGGAAGTGAGGATAGGAGCAGATCACTACCAATGGAAAATTTTAAAGATGCAAAGTATAGGCATCCATGAGATATCTCAAGCAATGAATCCTTCTACTAAAATATGAAAGTAGAGGTGGGAAACAAGGGAGAGTAAAAGCATATCAAAACTGGAAATTGGGTTGTGGAATGGGAACATTGGACAGTTAAAAAGGAAACATGTGTATTTTTTCATCAATTGGGTGTAGCTTGAGTGGTTGTGATGAGAAGTTGTTACCCTCCCCACCTGGGTTCAAATCCCACTGTATGTCATGTTTTCTCTTAATGCACCAATTGTTGATGAGCTATATATGATGTATCATAAATTCTTGACCCAACCTCATTCCCTAAAGAATCTAGGATTTACCCTGGGTACCATTCTCGGAATGAGAGGAAGTGCCTAGGTGGTTTTCCCGGGGATATGTTACCTCAAAAAAAAAAAACATGTAAAAATAAGAAAGAAAGAGGGCATGTTGGTTTGGTATAAAAACCCAACGTTGGAGATTAGATTGGGCTAGACAACATTGGTTGAAGAAGAAATTCAAGAAGTGGAACTTTGGTGGTGGAAATCCTTATGAAGGTTAGAAGCTCCTTTGAAATAAAAAATTTATATGTGGCTTGCCTTAATAGATAATAAGCTTACTTGAGAGGTTATTCAAAGGCATAATAGACATGGACTTGGAAGTGCTTCAAAGGCATAATCGATAGGGACCTAGAATATATACATTATGCAGACAGGCAATGCAAACGATCAACCAACTATTGAATAATTGTTTATATGCAAAGGCAATTTGGGTAGAAATGGATTTATCATTGGCTGTGAGGGAAAATGGAATGGTAAATTTGTAGTGGAGTGTCTCGAAAATTGGATGCAAAATAAGTAGCTTAAAGAATATATCTCCCTTCCATTGTTGGCTTCTTGGAGTATTTGGCTTGCATGCAACTCAATTATATTTCAAGATAAAGGGATGCCTTCCTTTCAATGTGCTTCACATATTAGAGTTACTTTTTCTAGTATCATGATTCAAGATACCTATAAAGGGGGTCAAACAAAGAATATTGGAGCACCCTTTGATAGAGTAGAGAGAGGCCAAGGGTTTTTTTGATGAAGCTAGCCAAAGGTAGGTAGAGGTAAGTAGCGTAGGTAGTGATGTGTTATTTCTGTCAAAAGATCATTACTTTCACTTTAAAGAAAGGTGAGGGAAAGGTTTTAATAACATGGCAAATCTTTTAGCATCGAAATTGTTGATTAAGTACAACACCTAGAAGTCTTTGTTCATACTTCAGTGTCCATAAACTGGATGGTTGGTAGGTTTAGGAAGGAGAACCTGCTCCTCCTCCCAATCCTAGAACAACTAACGTATGTGGGGTCATCCTTTTCAAAGGTGTCATTTCTCCATATGTATAGACTCTGGAGTACATAAACATTTAGGGGCTATATATCACCCATGAGCTAATTTTCCATGATTTTTCCAAAAAAATATTCGCCAACTTCCATTTTTGCTAAAAGTGATTCACCCAAATTCTATAGAATAAAATAATTTTACCTTAAAAATAGCCCAACGTTTATAAAAACTGTATAAAATCCTTATAAATTTGAATATTTTTAGAAAAATGTGGCCAAACATTTAATACTTTGCATATTAAGGACTAGTAAGATTCGCCAAGGTTTCTTCATTCTAAGATAAATTCCCATCCTTAAAATTATCCATGCTCTAGAGAACTAAATGCAGAGATAGATCTATTTTCCAAAGAAGGTCTACATGTGGAATTCTATATAGCTTGGGTCTAGGAGTTCAAGGATGGCATTGGCATGCTTGGTCAGCCTTGGACAATCAACCTAATATGATTCAATGGATGGGGGATGATCATGGCCTTGAATTGTATGTTTTTCTTCAGGGGTATAAGAATGACAAAGTCAATGTTATGGCCTTGGACTACTAGCTATAGGTTATTGGTAAGCCTAGTTCTTATGAAAATGCATACAATGTGAATGGATGGAAGCAAATTTGTATGGAAATGACAAGAACATTGAATAGTTAGACCCAACTCTTTGATATACCTACAATAAATCTGGAGGTTGTCACAAATTTGTAAATTATAATGTTTGTTACCAAAAGTTAGAAGATAATATACATGTGTAAGATCCAAGGTATTATGAATTGGAGTGGATTAAGATCCCTGGATAAGTCTACCTAAGCTTAAGCATAGCTTATTTATGTGTGACAAATCTAAAAAAGGTTGCAATTAATCAACAATATGATGAAGCATTGCCTACAGGGCCTTATATAAAAAAGGGTCAGACATACAGGGTGGATTATGGAATCTAATGATTAATCTAGACAAAATCAAAATAGATTATGAAAATGAAGATAGTATGGTTTCTTCATGAGGCTTTATAGGTAATTTTTTTTATTTAAATTTTGGGAGGAAATCTCCTCAATGCAAAGTCAGTAAGATTTGTTTTAGATGAAAGATTCATCCTTGTTTGATATTACAGTGGTTGTAGGATGGAATATGAGGTTCATTCACAGATTTGCTGGAAAAGTCCTTTAATTTGCTACAGGTTTTCATACTGAGTTTTGTTGGAAATGTATTTTAGAAGCCTTAAGGACAGTAGAAGCTTGCCATGCCCGCCTGAGGAACTTTTTAAGGAGGGTACATGACTGCCAGGACTACCAATGGAATCCGAGTAATGATCTTTCCAAACTCCTTTTAGGCTAAGACAATTGGGAGTTGTTTCTCTTTTTTAAACATGATATTGTTGTTACATACACAGTTTTTCTAGAACAGTCTTTTAGACTGAATGGATTTCAGCCTATTTTGACATTGCAGTGGGACCCCTATAATTGAAGGATGGATTAATAATGAGATTTCATACAAAGGTTATGCTATTGGTCGTCATCTTTTTTTTCATTAGAGATGGTATAGGCTAGATATATGACAATGACCTAATTTTCTCTGTAAAGATGAAAGAATGTTTTTTCAGGAAACAATGTGAAGGTAGGTAGGAAGGGATGATTGGCATACCAAAGGGATTGAAAATTTAGCTTTGTGAAAATGATGAAAAATGCATCTGCAGAATGTACACTTTTTATATCTAATAAAGGTTACAACTTTTTTCCAAGGAAGAATAAAAAAATATTAAAAAATAAGTGAATACAAAAATACAACCTCAATAATAAAGAAACAAAAAAAGAAAAATACAAAGAAACAACCATGGTACAATACATGTGAACTCGTATTACACATAAATATGGTGTATTTAATTCTCATTTAAGGAATTTCATGTAGCACTTGTTTGACATATTTCAAAACTACCAAAGCTTCTGCTAGAAAAAGTAAGCAAGTTGTTAAATACAAAAATGAACGTATAATTACAATTCAGATTTGCAGCTAGCTAGAGAAATTGTATATAATGGCACAACACGAAACAACCTTCAAATATGAGAAACTCAATAATGATGACAAATTATATCTCATATTATGGTCATAAATTTCTAATTAAAGAGAAAAAAGCAATGGATTGAATGAAGGATTTCACATAAAAGAATAATGATGACAATAATGTAAGACATTTCAAACCTTCAATTAACAAAAGGTTGTCAGAGTGTAATTGAACAAAATTTTCTCCAATGATAGAACAATTCGTTGAGATATCAATACCAGTGTCAAATTGCTCACTTGGATATAGAACTTGTGAACAGTATCTAAAACATATCTTTTTGGTATTGTCTGCCCTAAAGATTCAAAATTAGCATGGAACACATAAGATGCATGAGGGAGTTAAGATTTAACCTTCAAATGCATTGAAACAATACTTTCTACAACAATAGAACATAGGGATTTTCCCCTTCCAATTTCTCAAAATTACAAAATGGCCTAGTAATAAATAAAAAATTAATATCATCACTTTCATGTAGCATAATGAAAACAAATCATGATTTTTTAAGTTCTAGCTTAGCTATGAGTGCAAAAAGATACATTTTGATGTTTACTACCCAAACATCAATTCCATGCCCAAGAACATTACAGAGGAAAAGAAGGTAATCACGTTGCACATAAAATGGCATGCCAATTTTCATTATTATTCTTACTATGCTTTGTGCCACCCACATGGCATGAATTCCAAAGGGATGAGGCTGAGTGCAAGTCCTGAAAAATTTTGGAAAAAATGATACCCCTCAAAAGTGGCACCTAAGCAGAAGGAAATCCATTCTTTGTGGTACAACCCCTCATAACATATTTGTCAAAAGACTTTCAAAGAGAGATAGAATAAGTTGCAAGAGACACCTAGTTTGGCCATGTCCCGGTACCTGAAATGTCTAGAAAAACCAAAACACATTCACAATGCCTTGGAAACACCATCGTACGGTATGGATGACAGTGTTTCCAAGGCGTTTCATTCATTTCCAATGATGTTTTGGCCACTTGATTGGATGTTTTGGGCCCACCTAAGTGCCCAAGAGAGGCGTTGGACACTGGAAAATATT